>JALPQI010003205.1:0-87149 GCA_025490895.1 Thaumatotibia leucotreta | reverse complement strand
GGTGATTTTCAAGGTGTTAAATGCAGAACAGCATTATCTCGCTGTTAGAAATGTTTTAGAACATCCTTCATTACTTAATCTTAGAAAAAGGTAAAGTAAGTATGGAAGTACGTACCTACTAAAGTTTTATAGATAGGATATATTTTTCTCGCTTGTTTGTTAAATATTCTTGAAAATGCTGGTGTTAAGCACTCTAACTGCACGTTTGCGGATTAAAGTTGCTATGACTTATAAGGTTCCTTTGTAAGGCTCAGCATGGTCCTATCGAACAAATCGAAATTTTGTTTAGTTAGAATAAAGTTGCATTTGTCTTGTATCGTAGAATTTTCGGAAACACAGAAATTTACTTTATTTCCTGCATTCGTGTTTCACATAGGTATACAATGTTGTTAATGAGTCCAATTTAATAAATAAATGATGATGGGGTTATGGAGAAGTAAGTTAAAGTTAGTTTTTAAATTGGATAGTATTTCGTTGGGAATACGAGTATATTCTTGAGGTTTCGATCGAAACATAGTTACCTAAGTACCTACCTATAATTATATTCTACCTACTATCTACTACTTTCATTTTCATAATACCTATGACGTTAGGTATTCAACGGAAACATGCAAGCCCCCTTGGTCAAGGAAGTACCTAAATATGTAGACAAACGGCCCTAGCACATTTTGTGTTTGACTGTAACTCGCGGCCTTGTCGCGGCTACCCATTTCGTTTTGATTGTAGTGATTTAAAAAAGACGGGTAGCCGCGAAAGGGTCGCGAGTCGCTGTCAAATACAAGACGTGCTAGAACCGTAAATATAGACATTTCCACCAGCATAGAGTTCATTACAAATCTTTTTAGGGTTCCGATAGCAAACTAGGAATCCTTATAGTTTCACTGTCTGTCTGTTTGTCCGCAGCATAGTTCAGTGACCGTTAGCACTAGAAATTTGCAATTTCGTATAAGTATCTATATTAATCACGTCGACGAAGTGGTAGAATAAAATATAATTAGAAAAAGAAAAAAAACGAGTAGATACTTCCCCTATACGTAAAGTGGGGGTGATTATGTTAATTTACTAAAATCCTATAATATGGGGTATCGTGGAATAGGTATTTTGAAAATAATAAGGGCCCAGTACATAGTTTTTTTTCGAAGTCAATATTTCGAGTAATAGGTCGAGAATTAAAAATAATTGTGCCCCCCACCTCTAAATATTGGTTCGTGGGTCCGAAAAATATGAAATAAATCAGGATCGTTGGGTCTACATTATTTCGAACATAATCGGCTTTTTGGATAACTTCGGAACCCTACACTGAGCATGGCCCGACATGCACTTGGCCGGTTTTTTCTGTCACAGGTGTTGTCATTTTTATAAATGGTGGATGTTGGACTAGTTTCTTTATATTTTGGGTAGGTAATTAACTAATTAATAACTACCTATACTATCGCTAAAGCGCAGTAACGCAAGATAGAAAAGATATAGAACGAACTGCGTTTCCATTTTCATGCATAAATTCGTATTTTAACAAGAATGTAAGCATTTTCAAGTTTTTTCTTGTAAAGTGATGTGAAGTGATTGAAAAATGTTTTTTTCCTTATACCGACCTATTTGTGATGTGTCAATGGTGACTCTCTGTGCTGGCGCTACATTGAAAATAAACGGCGACGATGGCACGGGTTCCCCGTTGAATTTTATATCTACTCGGTGCGGCGTCGGGGCTTCGGGCCTCCCAAATACGAGGCAACGGCCGCCACCCACCACCTAAAAATGTGAGTAAATTTTAAACATATTGTACTTGGAATTTTTCTATTGCTTGATTGAAAAATGATTGCTTACCTGTACGTGGTTAGGCACTTCACCTTCATTTATCGAAATTTCTAATTGGCCTTCACCGGCCGCGCTAGCGTCCACTGAAAAAAAAACAGTTATTTATTACATATAATTATCCGTAATTTCACTTCACTCACGTGCATTCACGGTCTATATGGGTTTTATAAATACCTCTAAACTGTGATTGCTGACCAACAACAGCATTCCCGATGTCTGTTACTTTGATGAGACTAGCATCGTATACTTTTGCTACCAGAGGGCCCGCAGCCAATTTGTCACCGGCAATGGCGACCTGTACAATACAAAAACTTAATAATAGGTATTCCCTACGCAGAGGAAATACTTCGGTGAAATAAATTTCGTTAATAGCTGGATATATTATGTAAGTGTTATTCTAAAATATGCAGCATGCATCTATATTAAGTGTTTTATAAGGGAGTTTCCTGTAACAATTTTTGACATGTCGCAGCTTTAAAAATAAACCGTCATAACTCAAAAAACGTGAATTTTGGGAAATCGAGTTTAAAGTTTGAGAAATTGGTCAATCTATTGTATTTGTTACTACATTGTGTTAATGTGTTAAAATATTATATTAATAAGTTGTTCATAGCGTCTACTTGGATATTACGTTCAAACTAAAACGAAATCAGTGTGATAAATATAATAAATTGAGCTTAGAAAAAACCTTTGCCGAAATATGCCGTTTTATGATAAAATATTTTGTTAAATATAATTAATATAATGGCATAAATCAAAAAAATCGACGGTTGTTACTGCTACGATATAATCTGAAATGAACCATTTAGTTCCAATAAATATTTTGTCATAAAACGCGTTAACTTCGAATTTACCTTTTTTTTAAATACAAACTCTAAAATAACTTTTACTATTTTTTTATACAGTAAGGCGATATATCGAAATGTCTCTCATCATGAGCATCCTTCCTATTCTTGTATCGGATCATAATTGAAGTTAGCCTCTTTAGCACAACTTGAATCGCGTGATTTGAACGTAGCAACTCATGCCATCTCTCTCATTAACGAAAGAGACCGGGTAAAGCTATGGAAAATATTGCGTTTTAGTACATTAACTCAATTTTTGACAATTTTGAGTTATGACGGTTTATTATTAAAGCTGCGATTGTGAACTTAGCAAGTCGCTAAATATTGTTTTTCCCTTTCGCTCTTATGGAAATATTGACAAGACCGAAAGGGACAATACTTAGCGGCTTGTAAAGTTAGGAGACGATTCAAATTAAATGTTAATTGTAATTAATAACTAAGATTAATAAGCTTACATCAATGAGGTGAGTGCCGACTTCTTCAGGCGTGAATTCTATTCTGTAAACGCCAGGGCGCTCCGACACATCCAGTACTCGGGCGGTCACTGGCCGTCGCGACGGGGCAGTCACCGTCACCTCGACCTACATAGAAATCCATTTAAACCTCTATCTCTGTGAAAAACTAAACCCTTTATTCAGCGGGAATATCCGATAATTGCATCAGATAGTAAAGGAGCCTACAATGGTTATCTCTGAACGCACAGTTAGTTCCGTTTATTAAACGGTCGGTGTTGCCGTTGTGAACAATAGCATGTAATCGATGGGATCACTTACACGAAGGGATTCATCCACTATCATTCAGCCGACGGCGCGCCACTAGCCAGGGAATTGTTTAATCAATCCCTGCAGTTTAAGTGGATAAGTTAGGTTTAACAGAGGGTTGTGTGCATCACATGCACCTACATTCGCAGTACAACTAGAGAATCTACCTGACATTATTCTAGAATCAAACTTTTAACAAGGTCGTTTTTGCAGGGACCAAAATGGGCCTAAGTCTTTCTAGGTTTATGATACCCGTCCGTCTTTCTATCCATGTTTAAGAATCTTCAAATACAGCTTTAAGAATTCTGAGATTTCGCATCATTAATGTCATCTGGTACCTTGTCATAAGTAGACCCCGGTATCGGAGGTGCAAAATGATAGCTGTCAAGTTCTTACTTAGGGAGAGGTAAACACATTTTGTGATGTCGATATCGATACTCGATTTTTTGTACAATTATTTTTTTTATGTACAGTGGCGTGCAGAATTTATGAATGAATTCATTCATAAACTGTCCATACAATTTTGAACCCTACTGTACAAGGACCATTTATTTGTATACCTTTTTTCGGGATCTATGATAATATTTAACATTTAATACTCGATTTTTTGTACAAGTATTTTTTTATGTACAAGGACCATTTATTTGTATCCCTTTTTTGGGATCTATGATAATAATTAACATTTAATATATCATCATCATCATAGGCCTTTGACATCTTTATCAGATGATTTTATGCAGCGTTTTTGCGGCAGTGTTTAGAATGGCTATAAAGCCCGATGCGGGAGCGACAGTGACGTCCGCAAGATTGGCATGTCAGTGACGGATCGTCAGATAAATGGGTTGATGATGTGCCCCCTCTCTCATTGTTGTGTCTCCTATTGCGTTTCGCATCTAGAGCCTGAAACCAACTTTCGTCGTGAGCCTTGCATCCTTCCACTAGAGCCACCCTCCACTTATTCCGATCGTTTGCCATCGGTAATATATAAATCATTAATATTACAATACAAATATCTGGTTGCTATTACATTTATTATGTTTCGAGTTGCACAACATTGAATAAAAACTTTTGAGATATGAAATACGTATAATAAATTATTTATGTCAATAGATAGTCAAAGTCATCTTACAACGATGTCTTCAATTATTTAGCCGTGTTTACGATCTATACGCTAAAATATTTTATACAATAGAAAGTGGAGTAACTTCTTGCTGAACACCCTGAAATTCAAAAATGAATGAAAACATTTAATAAACAATTTGCAGAATACACATCATTTCCAGATGTTAGGATATAAAAAAGCACATGGAATCGAATTGCCATCAAGAAAAAATCAACAACGTATGTTCTACTAATATTGATTATTTAATAAAGGATATTCCATTCCAATATTTATAATCTTGCACTGCAACTCAATCTTGTATGAAAACACTCATAAAAAAAGAAAAAAAATATATAGATTTGCTTAAATTTTTCGACATTTAGTTGTAACATACTTTGGACCAAATTCGAAAACTCAAACTTCAGAAGGTTCATCGACAATTGCATCAATAAAAAGTATGACGATGTTACATAACATTAAATAAAATAGTTTATATTGTAAATAGGTGCGTTTAATTAAAGTCTTAGCTTATTATTATGGTAAAGAAAAATTATCGATATGTAACTTTAATTATCGAAATCACAAATATTTTTACCCCATCCCTAAGAACTTGACAGCTACCATTTTGCACCTCCGATACCGGGGTCTAGTCATAAGTCAGGACATACGTGTCATTCTTTGTGTCTACAAAGTAGGTAGGTACCTCGGTTTTGCTGAATGCAGCGGCACCAGGCGAGGTGGAGATTTCAAATACAGCGGGAACTCTTGCTGGTATGAGTCTGGTGGGCTCACCCCCACCGCCGCCCGCTGGGCCGGCCATAACCTCTACTTTCCACGGGGACCCTGGAAAGAAGATATTAAAAAAATGTTACTTAATGAAATACAGTTAAGTGTTAACCGCCAATATAACTGAACAATGTAAAGATGCTTTGCAGGTTCAAATATGTTTTAAAGAGCTTAAATATATTTATCCTAAAACACTTGAAGGCTAATTACAATAAGGCTCAAGTGACGAGTGTAACCGCGTACGTTTTATTGGCTGCCGAAGTTGTTGCTCGTTCACCTTTTATTTGAGTGTATGTCTACCCGCAATTTGCAATTTCTAGTGGCGGCGGCGCTTTTAGTGGCTGTAATGTAGGAAACCACAGGGCATACTTTATGGCTGATTTTAAAACTAGAGCCAATTACCTATATTGTGTTTAATTTATAATTAAAAATTAATAATATGCAATCGTCGTAAAGTATCTACATTATTACTAATATTTATTTATAAAGAATTTTGGGGGAGTAGAGGCATAACGATCTAACTTGATTTTGTATGGAATAAAGTGCATTTTCGATTTAGCGAGCTAAGCTCAGTCACCTAGCCGCTGTACCTACAATCTATCTGGACTGAAGATTAATCAGCACTGGCATTGTCAAGATGTGCGTACGATTAATTACAATCGATGCTCCAGAATCTCTAGCTGTACTTAGTACTAGCCCGAGTACCTAGCTTTGTCAATGTCATGCTGCTGTATAATCCTTCGCAGTTATATTGCAGCTGAAATGACCGTTGTTTAAAATTAATCACATCGTGGAAGGCCAATGTCTTATCTCCGCTTTATTTTATTTATGTTATATTTCATATAATTATGTACTTATTACGGGCTCAGTTAGGTACATGTTCCTAATACAATTAGTACGGTCAAATCGTACATTATTTTACCCTAAACTCGCAAATCAAGTAGTATCGCTGCATTTTTGGTATGTTGTTTAGGCACCATAGGACAGTATAAAACCATATTTTGCAAGCAAAAAAAAATTGTGCTAGCTGGGTAGTACGTGAAAAACTGCGAAATTTACGGCCATTTTTAGTTTCTGATTTTTATTTAAAAAACCTTACGTTTTTTGATATCATATGTAAATAAACGTTTAAATACTAATAAATTTCCAACAAGTTGAGCTAACATGCATTACCGTAGGTCTTATAGTTTCAGAGATTCGAGACTTTAAAAAGTACCCCTTTTTGTAAACTAGATAAAATTTTGTGTTTTGCTAACGTTTTCGACTTAATATCGCCTCACCTAATTATGCTACGAAAAACATGCAATAATGACCTTATAGCGCACTTAATATTCTTTAATTTAAGGGTAAAATTAGGTCAGTGAACTTTGTAGTTGAAAGTATAAACCCGAAATTCCAAAGGCTGGAGGCCCGCTATCTAAGTTTTTCATACAAATCGCAAGTCGAGTTGCAAAGCTGCAATTTTGGTATATTATAAAGGCCTTATAGATATATACGAAAATGCATATTAAAAGCAAAACAAAAAAATAATTTGGGCATAGGACGTAAGAAACGGAAAAATATTCGCACTTTTTTTAGTTTTTGACGTTTAACTAAAAATCTATTATCTTTTTGATACTAATTGCTATAAAACTAAGAAAGAACATTAAATTTGAAAGGATTTGAGCTGCGTTGCTTCACCGTAAGTTATATATATTTTGAGATACCACATTTCACAAAGTGCCCTTTTATCAAAACATAAACAAATTTTAGGTTACGTTAAAGCTATTCACTAAATATTGGCAAAACGTTCGCGCTAAGGGAAAAAAGGAAATTGTAGATAATAACTATATTAAATTTGGAACAAATTGAGCCGATATCAATTACTGTAAGTCTTATAGTTGGGGGTATGCGAGGATTCAAAACATGCACTTATTTTCTTAACTTAATGAAGGGCACATTTTGAAATGTCGTATCTCTAAATCTATATAATTTAGGGTAATGCAAGGTAGCTCAAATCCTTTCGAATTTAATATTCTTTCTAAGTTTTGTAGCAATTAGTATCAAAAAGATAATAGTTTTTTAATTAAACGTCAAAAAGTAAAAGAAGTCCAATATTTTTTCTGTTTTTTTCGTCCTATGCCGAAGTTCCCTTTTTGTTTTTCTTGTAATATGCATTTTTTGTACGTCCTTATAGCGCCTTTATAATATACTAAAATTGCAGCTTTGCAACACGACTTGCGATTTGTATGAAAAACTTAGATAGCGGGCCTACTGCCTTTTGAATTACGCGTTTTTATTTTCAATTACAAAGTTTACTGACCTGATTTTACCCTTAAATGAAAGAATATTAATTGCGCTATAAGATAATTATTTCATGTTTTTCGTAGCAATTAGGTAAGGCGATATTAAACCAAAAACGTTAGCAAAACTCAACATTTTATCTAGTTTACAAAACAGGGTACTATTTGAAGTCTCGAATCTCTGAAACTATAAGACCTACGGTAATGCATGTTATCTCATCTTGTTACAAATTCATTCATCTTTAAACGTTACCTGATACATATTGTCAAAAAACGTAAGGCTTTTTTTATAAAAATCAGAAACTAAAAATAGACAGTAAATTTCACAGTTTTTCACGTATAACGCAGCTAGCACAACTTTTTTTTGCTTGCAAAATGTGGTTTTATACTGCCCTATGGTGTCTAAATAACATACCAAAAATGCAGCTTTACTACATGTTTTGCGAGTTTAATATACGATTTGACCGTACTAAATATAAACAATGAAAATAAGGAGATGATTACTTACATATTTTTAAGCTTAAATACTGCAACAATGCGCAACACCCTTATTAACTATTAATTGATAAACCTCATGTCTTTGCGGTAAAATAGGTAAGGGTACAGTCAGTCTCAAAAACTTTTTTGGAACCAAAGTAGTCAAATAGTTCGGTAGGTACACCATGCTGTATGTAGATAGCACATGATTGGTGCGATAGTACAACGCAACGAAATAGGCTTCCGTCCGTCTATTATTAATACAAATAGTAAATTACGGGAAGTTTATCTTGCAGCGACATAATATACCAATCATGTGCTAAGCCTACTACTATATCGAAGATTAATTATACAGCGGTCCTACCGCAAAAAACGAAATTCGTAAATTTCGAGGATTTGTCTCTCTCACTCTAATGACGCCTTCGTTTGAGTGACAGAGAAAAATCCTCGAAATTTACGAATTTCGACATTCACGGTAGTATTCCAGGTGTGTAACAATTTGGCGACTTTGACTGCTATGATGCCAAATGATGTGCGATGGATGAATAAGTTAAGCTGATTTATGACGGTTGCTAGCAATTATTGTTTTATAGGTATACTTAAAAGTTATAAATCAAGTATAATTGTTAAAGAGCTTAAAATTGTTTAAGTCCATTTTGTTTTCCCATGGAATGTAGCACGCTTTCCACGACAGTAGGGCTCCCAGATTCCAAACGAGCCTAAATCGTGTAGTAGTTTATTTATATGTGAAACCAGAATCTCAATTAGGTACTCGTACTGATCGTAGGTATTTTTTATAAAGATATTTGTTTCATTATCATTATTCATAGTTATTCAATATTTCTCAATTTTATTGCCTAAGTATATTAATTGTATATCCTGCATGACTGATCTAAGGGCATCTAAATATTGAACAGAACACCTACACGTAGGTAGCTTTCTTAATCTGAATAATTATGTTGTTCACTGAATGCTGCCTTTACCCAGTTATCCGAAATCAGGTTTACCTAATTCAATTTCTTTATTGATGAACCCTATTATTGATGCATAGGTACAGTAAGGCACGTTATATAATTTCTTGGTGGTATGGTTAATTGAAGAATTTCTAAAGTTACAACGGCCAGACAGGTTAGTTTAGAAGAATGAGGTGTAACGGGTTTAGAAATATTTAGTGCGTGGAATCTGAATACGAATCAGGCTAACAGAGTTATGTTACGTTGCGACTTGTACTTACAACTATGTATAGGTAAGGCAATTTGGAAATTAGTAAGGTAGATTGAAAGGTTGATTATCACTCATAAAATGCTACAAGGGGCAAGAATCAAAGAATAAAAAACACCTAATTGTAGGGTCATTTCCATCTTATAATCATAAAAATTATGTAAGTAAGTAAAAGAAAAAATATAAAGGTATGGTATTGTTGGGTGGTACATTTTGTTACCGGTGTCCTACTTTAGGGCAGGTTGAGTGATAGAGCAGCCTAGACAATATCATATAATATTTACTGTTTACTTTTGTAAATAAACACTAATAACGTAATTTTATTACGTTATTGCACTCATCTAAATGTAGCACATTTAAAGCAATTACTTTGCGATTACCATGCCTTCGACTTATTTTGTAACACTTAAAATGTTAATCTATTGCAAAGAGAAGACTTATTTAATTAACGATTTTATTTATGACTAAACCCTGTCATCTTGTCGCATCGACATTAGGGATTGAATGTTTTTTTCATCGACCGTCTCGATCTCGGATGTCCATGCAATCAAACAATTTGATTGATTTATGCAATATTTTAAATAAGAACTATTATAAATGTAAGGTACATATGTACCTACACGGGACTGCAGATTTCTACCAAAACAGTGGAATATAGTTAAATCTCTTATTTTTTCTTACTTTATCGCACCAAGTTTTACGAAATAAAACACAGAGTCTTAATAGGTACCTGTGTACGGTATTTTGAGAATTAACTCAGAGTAAACGGCTAAAATCAATCACATTATTGCAACTTAAACGTCGATATCGAAACTGTGGATAAATAGATCCCTATGAAAAAAACATTTCATTGCGACCAGATAACCGGGTCTATTGGTACAATGTAATGGAATGTAAGTAAATGTAACACTTAGGTACCTGCAGATATTAAATATATTAATGTGGCTGTTAATAGAAGTAGCTAACAATATAAACAAACCTTGTACCTATTCGAAATGTATTTAACTTCCAATCTACTTAATTAAATAGGTACTGCAAAATCAATGTGATATGGAATCAACTTACCATTACATTATCCTAAACCATGAAAACAATAAAATACTTCTAGATTAAGTACCTATATTTCTTGGAACGGTTTGATAGATACTATGTTCGCAACTATTGACGACGACTTTAAGTAGCCTTACATTATGTATAATTCATATTAATAGGTAGGTATCTCATTCAATAATACTATCTTTTTCTGGTTATTTAATTGGAAATCGAAATCACGCTTTTCACTACAATTTTTATTACATTCATAATTAACATTTTCGGATAGTTATTTAGCAACAGGTTAGAGATCAAGGGGCGTAATAACGCGGATAGTTTACGTGATGATAGTTAGAGTTGTAGCACAGTTATAGAGTGGATTAGAGATGCGCTGGGCCGAACAGGTTGGGCGTGCACGCCGCGGCGACCGCACCTGTCCCGGCCCTGCCGTTACCGTCGTCGCTTCGCTGCCCGGGGACTGAACGGTACCATACAGACAATTAATGGCTTGAATCGACACAACGACCATAATACCTGGCATCATACATTACGCACACATACATATATGGCTTCCGACGCGTAAAACTTGATTACCGAACAATAATCGCTAATAAAAGTACTACCTACATAATAAACCACTAGCCGTGTGAAAGAGTGACCATCTGATCAGACCTAGGATGCCTACGTCTACGATTAAATATTATCAAGTACAAACCTCTCATTAAAACAAAAATAATAATCAGGGAGTGCCCGCTTGGGCCTAAATGGAATAATGAGAGACCGAGACCTTATCGATCGATCACCACGGAAGCATGTTTTTATGACGAACTCTTGAAATGGCTACGTTTATTTCCATCGAAAATTGTATTTGTCAATATAAATAATCCTGACATTATTTTACAAATACATTACAGAGTAAGCAAATTTCATTCGAAAACTTGAATGTTTGCGTTTTTCATATATGAGCACGCAAGTAAAAATACCAATATAGTTTTATGCTGATGGAAGTGATGGCATAGGGAATTACACTGAGACAAATCGAACTTACTATTTAGTGGACATGTAAAGGCCCGTGTACGAGTGTGTTAGAAGATAATGTATAAACCACCCAATAAAATTAAAATTATGCACATTATTATATGTGCATAGGTGCAAGATTCTTTGGGTATATTCTGTTGCATTAGAGTATCAAAACTAAATTTTGCTTAGCTAATCTAATGTAGAAAGTAATTAGGCTTATGTGAATGTTATCGGAATGCTGCCATGCATTGAACTCATACTGTGTCTTTGCCTCGATAAGTTGTAAGATAATGTAATGAATATTCGTTATTAGATATACTGAAGCGCACAACGTGCTCGGGAATATGAATATCGGGAGTCCAACTTTGACCGCTATGGTGATATATCTAAAGCTAGTTCCTATGACGTAGCATACTCATCAGTGTCACTTATTCTTATGACTTTCGCTGGGAACGTCGTCAGCCACACTTAGCTAGATATTTGCAAGTAAATAAATATGTAAGGAGGAAAAATGGTGGTGCAGGCGTTAGCGTCGAATAATTTCGGAGCGTCTTAAAGTCCGTTCGCAATAATAAGATCGGAATTTTGGCGAGGGATTACTCGTATTTTGTGTACATATTTATTTTTCACAAATATTTGTTCCTATATATATTTAAATACGTACAGCGTGTTAAAATCGTGCAGATTTATAGTCATACCGTGAGCAGTATTTTGATTAAAAAAAATCTAATTTTAAGCGTAATCATTTTTCTAAGAAAAGTTGAGTGAGAAGCAACGTTCTTTAACACTTTTAATTAGCGCAAAGTTTGACAACTAAGCAGGACTCGCGTTACATTGATCGTTCGAAGGAAATAAAATGTATTGTATGGAAATCATAATGTCATATAAACTTTTCTGAATATCGCCTAGTTTCGGAGTTATTGCCAATTGAAAAAAAAAATCTAACTTAGTACAAAAGGACTTTTTAACGGCGTTGCTGCCATTATGGAGAATAGTCTCACTAACCTCATTAAAATCTCAAAATGTAAGAATGAAAATTAACGATGAAAAATCGTTTATTTCGTTAACCATAAGGGAACAATGTTACAAAAGTTAGGTCTTTCATACTTGTAACAGAATAAATATTTCTTATAAAATTGTAATGATAAATATTTCTTCTATTAATTCTACGAATACAGTAGGTATTTACTCGTGAGCTCCAGGCAAACCATGCATTGTTGTTTACAGTATACTCTTAATTAATCCAAGACTGCAACGGGATCATACTGCTTGCGTTTGTGAGCCGCAGGATTACGCAGAAAAGAGAAAAATCCAACTGAAACGGGCGATGCATTTCACAATGAAAATGTACCTACGCAAGTTTTTGTGGTTCAATTAAAAATATTATTAATATTCAATATTTTATAACTATGCGTTTTATATAGTCGTAATATTATTTAGTTTATCTTTTGTATTTATCTACCAAATGCGAATGTCAAAGTGGGTAATTTGGCTGGGTTTGATGAACGACTAAAAATAACGAAATTTGTTTATGAGAAATATACAAAATATAATATAGTCATAATAAGGAGCATTTTAGCCTTTATCAAACTTCCTAAAAAAAGTTGAGAAGTAAGATTGCAATTCATTGTTAGTTCTTTTATATATCAAACTACTTACATACTAATCGGGTAACATACCGATTAATTGGTTCAGTTTAAGTCACAATAGCTTCATTTAATTGTAAAGCATTAGACAATGGGTGTTTTCTAACGCAAGAGTCGGGTGTTTCCGATTACCTAATGCCGGCGGCGTGGAAGGCGGATGTCACGAGTGTCGACCGTTTGTCCGTTGCGCCGTCTCTTTAGTCCCGGCTAGGGTAAACAGGCTAATCCGAACCCTCGAATTGTTGGAATTTCAATTGGAAACCTAAATAAAAGGAAAGACCGTGCGGAGAGTGTAATTTTTAGTGTTTTGTGATGCTTGTGTGAGAGCTATTTTAGCAACAATAGAAAACCGAAGAGGGAGAATGTTTGGCCACCTTGTACGACATGACAATTTCATCAAAAATCTAATAGAACGGCACATAGAAGCAAGGAGGGGAAGGGGAAGGCCGCGAAGGGCGTATGTAGACCAACTGAAGGAAAAGGCACAGGTCAGGTCGTACAAGGAGGTAAAGGAATTGACGGACGACAGAGAGAGATGGCGATTACTCCACCGACAAGGGTACAGCCCTTAAATAGGATGATGACGATGATGATGCTTGTAAACAAGGTTCTACTGTTCGTTAGCTACGTTTGTACTGTAATAATACAAACGAGTTGTTCAAAGAAAAATACCGTGTTTAGTTTTACACTTCGCAGAGTAGCTCACTAGTTCGCACAGACGACCTTCGTTTTGAAAGTAGAACTTACCTATCGCCGCGACTTAACTATACTTACCATATGGCAATACAAGTTTACTTTTTCATGTACGCACTCAATATTTATCTTCCTATATAATCTACGAGTACATATTATACATATGCCCTGTTTAACTTAAAATTGGTATTTAAAAATACGATGCTATACAAACATACAGCCTTGTATATATGTACTTATTGTTGTTGTTGGTGGCCTTTAAGCTAAAAATGCAACAACAAGGACAAAGAGGACCCATTTTACAGAGTGATTCGATTTTTTAACGCTTATTTGGGTTAAATATTATTGCTAATTGTATAATACTCGTATTTGTAGCGTACTACAAACACAAAGGCATCAGTGGAAGTCGACTTGCAAATTTTCATGATGGAATGAAGAATTATTTATTGATTGCTCGTAGTTTTTTCATATTACCCATTTTATTCGATAATATAATACTACCTGTTTTTTTATGACTGTCGTCTGTTTTATTATTTAATTTATTCACATTTAATTAGACACAATAGCTTATGTATACGACTAAATATTTATTTTTCGTTGATGATTTCTGTCCTGAAACTACCTACATTTTATTCTAATATCGTAGCGGTTACCTTAAAATATATTAATGGGATTAGTAACGAACAAGGACCCATTCAATGTTACTTCAGAGACACTAAGGGATATGCATACCTTTCTCGACAGTTATTTTACAACGATAGTGTACTAGTTGTGTAATATAGACGTAGTGTACAAAATCATAATAACGTTATTGAGAAATCCTTACATTTCAATTTTGAGAGTTGGTTGGTTAATAAATTAAAGTATTACAGATGATCGAATATTCATCGAAATTGCATTGGACGGTTTTTGCATTTCATGATTGGTTTAATCTGAATTTATATGCTCTGAATATGTAGGCGTTTTGCGGGGCAACCTGTCACAAAGTTAATTGCATCATAACGTAATTTTCACTGCCTGTTTATTTATATGGTCTTAACGATTAATACCTACTTATATCGATATTAAACATATTCTTAGATATTAGTACGGTTAAATCGTACATTAAACTCGCAAAATATGTAGTAAAGCTGCATTTTTGGTATGTTATTTAGACACCATAGAGCAGTATAAAACCACATTTTGCAAGCAAAAAAAGTTGTGATATTTAGCTGCGTTATACGTGAAAAACTGCGAAATTTACTGTCTATTTTCAGTTTCTGATTTTTATAAAAACAGCCTTACGTTTTTTGACAATATGTATCAGGTAACGTTTAAAGATGAATGAATTTGTAACAAGATGAGATAACATGCATTACCGTAGGTCTTATAGTTTCAGAGATTCAAGACTTCAAATAGTACCCTGTTTTGTAAACTAGATAAAATGTTGAGTTTTGCTAACGTTTTTGGTTTAATATCGCCTTACCTAATTATGCTACGAAAAACATGAAATAATTATCTTATAGCGCAATTGATATTCTTTCATTAAGGGTAAAATCAGGTCAGTAAACTTTGTAATTGAGACTAAAAACGCGAAATTCAAAAAGCAGGAGGTCCGCTATCTAAGTTTTTCATACAAATGGCAAGTCGTGTTGCAAAGCTGTAATTTTTGTATATTATATAGGCTCTATAGGGATGTACGAAAATGCATATTACAAGAAAAAAAAAGGATTTAGGTATAGGACGTAAAAAACTGAAAAAAAATCGGACTTTTTTTAGTTTTTGACGTTAACTAAAAAACTATGACTTTTTGATACTAATTGCTATAAAACTATGAAAGAATATTAAATTTGAAAGGATTTGAGCTACCTTGCATTACCCTTAGGGTTTGCAAGCGGATCCGAAAATGTATGAAGGATCCGGATAATACGGATCCAGATCACTTTTTTTTGCTTGCAAAAAATGTTTTTATACTGTCCTATGGTGTCTAAACAACATACCAAAAATGCAGCGATACTACTTGATTTGCGAGTTTAGGGTAAAATTATGTACGATTTGACCGTACTATATACAGTATGGTCTTAGCTATATATATTACAATTTATTTTCAGTAGTACAAATCATTTATAGGAAATTACGAACACACTGGCAAGTTACATTTAACGCCAGTGAATTTAGCTTAGCACAAGATGGCTTAAAGCACAGCCGACATTTCGAATATTAGATTCCATTTTCTATCGAGCGAGCTTTATAAAATTGTGTTACCATATAGATTGGCCACTCGTTTCAGTTTCGAACTATTCGACCATCTACATAATTATATGGTAATATGGTTTCATATTTAAAGTTAGCTTGACAGGAAATGGTTTCACAATTTCAAATATTCGTGCCGCTCACCTCATCATAAATACAAAAGCACTAATATAACTGGTATTGGAATAACTATGATTTATGAGGTTTAGATTATTTACCTTAGGGTATATGACATTGTTATGCAGAAAAACTTTGGTTGTCTTGTCATTAAACGGTTGTTGAATTAGTCTCAAAGCAAGTCTTCGTCCTCGGGTCGTCACAACTAGTCGAGTTACAGTACAGTCCCTTTTACCGAGAGATTATATTCTGCGATTGCTAAGAATGAACTTTTGAGAGTTTAGAAATGACCCTTATATGTATGACGTTAAGGCTATCGAAAAAATGGTGAATGTTATAATTAGGGATTAAGGATCAATATATTAGTGTCAAAAGTTCATTCTTAGAAATCGCAGACTATAGGGCAGAGGGCAAATTGTAAATATTATTTTGGATTTGGTAATGGCTGGTTTAGAAAAAATAAATTAATACACTGCATAGCTGAAGATATACATGTGTACTTTTTTCCTTTTAACTATTCAGTTTTACCTGTTCGCTGCGCGCCTTTTGTTGGCAATCAAATTTACTTATTTCCAGGTGTTCATTTGCAAAAATTTTGCAATGAAATTTGGATAACGAAATTTTACGGTCGGCGTTGACATTGCGACTGAGGATTTTATGGTTACAATAATAATATTTAGTATATGTACATTCACACTGTATACAATAAAATACCTATAAATATGTACCTATGCATTTATTTTATCGTATATTTAGAACGTGGCAGCAACGTCGACAAACGATACTAAATGTAACCATCATAAGCCTACTACCCTATTGACTGCAGAGTTTAAGTACTTGCATAGTAGATTTTTCTTTTATTCGTCATTAGGATTTTTATTCAATACTTTAAAAAGATTCTCCGATTTGGGCTTATTGTATTAAGCGTTTTGGAAATATTATTTTCATAACCATGTCATTTTTGTACAAAATAATATTATATTTTACAATAGTTAGAATGCAGAGCCTAAGCTATCTTGTATACTTTTATATTATTATGTTTATAAGAAGTATATTTCTTAACTATTCCTGTAATGAAATTAGCAATTTCCTGGAGCTTCATAGCAAAGAAGATTTTATCTAGAATAGAATCGATTTTCATCTCTAAATAAGATTTACCCCTAAAGCTTCTTTTATTACTTGTGCAGGTTATATTAAATGAGTAGTTTGTCTATACTTAAATGTTTATATGTGCTTAGCTGTTTTAATGTTCTGAATGCGCTTGAACGTTAAATTCTATTGATTCTCAATAATCCTTAAATGGCCAGCGTTGTTCCTGTGAGCGCCTAACCAAACAGAGACGGCAGCGTCCAATCGCTTTGACTACCTCATACTCTTAATTTATTTTTACCACTTTGGTGTCAAAACACGAACGAAGCAATGATAATAAGCCTTTGTCGTCGTTGTCGTTATTGTCGACCATTTACAGGCTAATTTAAGAATCCTTTTTAGGTATGTTATAAGACATATAAGGGAAATGGCAAAAAAAATACGTTAAGCTTTATTTCAATTAAAAGCTCGTCAGTAAGTACCTACGATAGTTTTGGCGATCGACCTACCTCATGTTGCAATAATAAGGATACTACGACACAGCATAATTTGAGTTGACTATTTACAGTTTCGATCTGGCCCTCTCACTTAATTTTGTGTAAATGTATATTGTATTGAATTAACCACATCCTTAAAGTCGGTTAAAAATAAGATTACTAAGTTAACGCGGAATTGCAGAATCTTGGCGAATTAAAACTCGTTTTTTCTCCGCTGTTTCGAAAGCCGACGCACTGCAGCATTCAACCCGTTCTCGCAAGGTGCGCCTGCTCCCGTCTTATGTCTAGTACTTTAGAATAATTCGCATACCTACCTACGTAGTTTTACGTCAATCAATAAAAAAAGTAAATTGTGATTCATTTAACAATAAGGGCAAGGCAGGGTTAGCCTGCACGTAATAAATATTTTTGCCAAAGACTAAGTCAGGAGCATATTAAATATACCTAGTTAGATACTAAAATATTTATAACTGTAACGTAAACAAATCATTTTGTTTATTTTATCAATATTCATTATTTTTACTATTTACTTGTTACCACGGTTACGTTTTCTTCAGGCACTTTTCATTTCGCGGTGGTATTATAGCGTTCATAAGTGTATTTCGTTTCACGGTTACCCGTTTATCATGAGAAAGTGTTGGTACATTCCTTGTAGTAAACTGAGCTACTGTTGTCTTCTCACTGACAGGATTGAACAACAGCAATAAATAATGGTAGGAAAATTCGTCAGCGTAACTATCCAAATATTAAGTAGTATAACTTTATCGCTTGTTATACTGTGCCTTTTTACTGTTTAAAGGAAAACTGTGGTAAGCCATTTTAACACCAAATTTAAAATAATATATATGTACTTTTACCTATACGGGACATGAACCCAAGATAATATTCAAATCTCTCTCTTGAAATATGTAAATTAGTGCTCATTTAAATTCACATGATATACTTATTTGTTATAAAAAATCCTATATTATAAAAATTACTGCTTGTGATTTCACGTAGGTACAGTTTACGAGATAAGCATGCTTTAGTCTGTCGTAAAATATCGCCCTCACTCACACTTCACAATGTCGTCATACAGAGATTATGAGGGTAGTATTATTAAGGAAATTTAAATTTTGAGTCTCACTCTCAGATAAAGGTTACTCAAGCGGCACAGTGGCAATAAGTATGCTATAACGAGACTCGTATATCTGGTAGGCACAAAGGTTATTTAAAATCACAAATCGTAAACTCAAAACGCAATTGAAACGAAAATAACAAATGTAATTTTTTAACTACATTTTCCTTTGCATTTATTTGCACCTATTATTCTAAATTAGGATCCCAATATGAATAATGTCCAATTAAACGGTTATCCTAAGAAAGTTCATACTAAACTTGTGTAGGTAGTTATCGTTGGTATAGGTATGAAGAATAGGCTTATTAAATTATAAGTATTCATTATTTCTATTAATATTAGGCATCTAATTACTTTATTGGCCCTGTATAATTCTGGAGATACTATTGATTTTTACATATTATTTACATATTCTGTGCTTCTGCGATACACATTAGCACCATGTGCTGTGCAGGCAGTATTTACTTAGTTTTCAAACTATGAAATTAAGCTACAATAACTACCTACATTATTTCAATATTTAGCGCAATGGGTTACTCATGTAACTAATAAGTAAGTCGATAATTGCTCGACATGTTTACAATTATCGACGTTCAGTATTCAGTATTTCACTTAGGTACTTTACGCGAGTGACTTAAATTACGTGAGTAACCCGTTTCGTAAAATATTTAAATATGTTTGGGTCGCACTTTAGTTATAATTCTAAAATTACAATACTTTATGTATATTAATTACTAAGGGAATCGCTTTTTACGTGAGTAACCCGTTTCGTAAAATATTTAAATATGTTTGGGTCGCACTTTAGTTATAATTCTAAAATTACAATACTTTATGTATATTAATTACTAAGGGAATCGCTTTTGAACAAGTTAAAATTTGAATCCATAATTATATCGTCGCGAAGTATTCGTACTTGAGTATGATTTGTCACGCTCCTAGCTGTACAAGTGTACATTCTAAATTGTATATTGTAAGGTCATGTCACATAACTTTATTGTAGATGCTTAAGCATCCTTTGTAATTATGCACTTATTCTTGATATAATTTATCGTGTCTATAATTCTACATGTTTTTCTATACTTGTTACGTACAAATACCTATCGTCATGTTTCCAAATGGATGCACCAATATCAGATAGACTGAAATCAAAATAGGTACAGTCAAGAGCATTAATATATATACACTTCTCCATACTGATCCCTTACAAATGTGTCTATATATTAATGCACTCGACTGTACAACCTACTTGTATATCGAGATTAGTCGTACTTAGTTATGCTTGGCTGTAAAAGCGGTAGGTGACAACTGTCATCAAGATCAAAGCTTTAGCACGATAGTCGATATCGAACATAAAAACCGTGATTCGATTAGGTTTTTTTAAATTCATTAGGTACAGTCGCTATCCGATATATCGAAGCAGCTAGGGCGCTCAAAAATATCTGAACATATCATTAGCCTAAAGGTGCATTCAAACCAAAAGAGCATTCCCTATTCTAACCCCCCATTCTACGAAATTCGATCGTTACACAAAACGTGATTGGATGATTTTGTAAAACTGGGGATAGAACAGCGAATGCTCTTTTGGTTTGAACGCACCTTTAGGCGCTAGGCGTAGCTACAAGTTTACAAATTATAAATTCATCATCATCCTCATCATCATCATTATCATCATCAGCCTATGATAGTCCACAGCTGGATGTAGGGCTCTCCTATGAACTATGCATATAGACGCATTAGGAGGTAAATTCCCATATTCGCCACGCTTGGCAAGCGGTTTGGCGATCGCAGTAATGTGACAGTGACACTATGATTGGCCGTGCGTGTGGTTACGGTAGTAAGAATACATTTGTCACCACCCCAATTCCTCCTGCGGGTATCGTAAAAGTCGACTAAGGGATTGATGTGTTACTGACCATTATTTGATAAAAGATTGATGATGGGCAGCAGCAAATTATAAATTGCACCAATTAATATTCAATAAATATATATGTTTCTTAGTCGTAGTTGTTTTCTATGCATTGAATTTACTTTAAGTGTTTATAATTATGTAATCTTCAACACAAGCCTTATTTGAGCTTAACGTGGGAATGTGAGGTGGATTTGTGTCAAATCGTCAAATGATATTTATTTATTTATTATGTCTCACCTTTATCAGTACCTACCTAACATAATTAATATACCATTCGTACAACTAAGCGGCTTAGGGATCCTTTGGCACCTCCACCCTCGCTTTGGCAGTTCATTCCTCAGTTTCCTCACAGAACGATGTGTGCCTATGCGTGCACTCGTATCATGGTATTCAGTCATATTGCATAACGAGAAAGTGTTGTAACTAAGTAAATACCATTTTGGGCTATTTCCGCTTGCAATGTATTCGCGTTAGGTGCTTTCACTGCTTTACTTTTTAAAAGATAAGATAGATTAGATACATGTATAATCAACGCATTTGATACTGTGCCTAATTATACTTTCATTACCAACATTACTTAATAAAGATTTGTAATAAAATCAAACTAAATTAATACAAGTTAGAATTGCAAGATATTTGCAAGTAATTAAGTTGTTTCGTAATTTAAGACATTTCGCAACCTCTAATAGCATTCGCATTAACAGTATTGGACAGAATTAGGTATTTCATAATTCCATACGTTTCTACCGACAATATTTAATATAGGTAGATATTGAATATGTCAAAGCACGCGGAAATCTCAGCGTTAGCATAGTTATTTAACTCACTATTAGATCAACCTCATTATATTACAGTTCTTTTCTATGGCCTTTTTAGTCACCAGTCACGCAACATTGGAACTATCGGACGATCAAAATATAAAAAGAACTTATATCCGTTATCAGATAATCACGTGACACTAGTCATTAGCGGGTGGATTTAAAGGAGGTTTTCGTTTGCCCCGGTTCCTGATAGGAGGGTGGGTGTGCGTGAGCGCTGCCCTTATGTGCAAAAGAGTTCAACGCACGTCTGGGCTTTGTTTAAGCGCACTCGTGCGCAACTATACCCTACATCTAGGACGGTCAAGGGAAATTTTCTAAATACCTGTTCCTACATTCGACATGCACCTGTGACCTGTATTCTAGTAGCTTATCAATTCAATTTGAAAATGTGAATGTAATACGTAGACAATCAGTGAGGCATAAGTTGAGCGTTAAGTATAGCAACTATAAAAGGCAAGGCAAAGGTTATGACGTGTCGCACCCACACTCTAGTATGTTGAATACCAAACGAATCTAGCAAGTTAATGCATGCAAAACACTCACTTATCGAGGGCGTTCGGACCTCCGGAAAAACGGATACGAGCTCCCTTGGCAGCGACAATCTAGTCCAATGCCCTACTGTACTGCCGTCGAAAAGAAATCACAACAATAACACTCACTACACTGTAAAGTTTTTATCCGGTTTCAAATGGAGATTCGACGTATGTAATAGCTCAACTGATCTTAAGTGGAGGTGAAAAGAGCAGAGAGGCACTAAGTGTTACGTCTTGTTTAATGTGAATTAGCACGTACGCGGTAGATAATGCGACGGTATTGCATTTTGGTGGCGCGAAGGCATCGCCTCGTTCGAACGCGAGCCCGATGTGATGTGCGGTGCGCACTGGCAGGCGACGGCTCGCCCGCGCCCAGCGCCGTGACGTCACTATGGTATTCAAAATGGCGGCATGGAATTCGAGAACCTAGGTGTACCGACAGTAAAACAATCGACGATTTGACACGTTTTCCGCTCTATAAGAATTTGGTTTTGTAAATAGAAAAGCAAGACTATGTGAGCGGATGTTTGCACTGACTTATGTATTAAATGTACTCATATTATTAGGTATTACATATATATAGGTATACCTATAGGCACTATTTGATGTTTAGGGCTTAAGTCCGTATTCGACTTCTATTTCTGATCTTTCATCTACCTGCCTGACGTACCTACCTACTTACGATGATCATAAATAAAAAAATGAAATGAATAAAGGACCACCGAACCAAATGCCTTACTATTAATTTTTTGTACGTTAAATTTTTACCCACTCGGTACAATGCCCCTTTCACTAACATAAAACGAGATGGCAAGATGTTAATGTTCATTCATCTGGTCTACGAAAGAAAAAGACAGATGACTATGAATTCATGGTGCTTCTAATGTATGGAGGTTGAACATGATAATTTGACAGTTTTGTCAGTACTTATTCACAGCGGTTCCTAAATTAATAATAAGAAGTATGTTGACGCGCTTGCAGCGAATTTTTCCCAGTTATAGGCATGAGATGAAGCGATTTCGCGTGAGCGCAGGCACGCCTACGTCGAAATGAGGTGACCTCATAATTATACAGCAACGCAAGCCTTCATCGGAGTTAGTTACGGTTCACGATTCAGTTCAAAGTGTTCAAACACTGGAAGTATCTGCACAATATTGCTTCGTCACCGATTCTTAGTTGGAAAATGTTTTCTTTAAGTAGATATTTTAGCATAGTGTAAAGTTCAGCAGCAGGTACTATTTGCATTTTCTCTTTTATACATATATGTATATGGGCCTACGGTTGGTACTTACCTAATTCTTTTTCGGTACTAGGGTATGTACCATTCATTATATTAGAAACCATTTTCGAAACTTGCTGAATCAACTATTTCGTGCGATTTGTAAATTGTCGTTTCACGAAACTTCAACAACACTTAGATACTTAAGTAATAAGAACGTATTTTCTATTTGAAAGATATTTCATTTGCATGACAGATCAATAAGTAGGTAACTAGAGTCATAGATTTTCAAATCATTTTTATTTTTATTCGTTTAAATTTTAATTGTGAACCAGAAGACAGGTTGTTTTTTGTGTGAAAGTAAGAGTTTGTCAAGTATGGTAAAGTAGTAATATTAATTAAAAAAACCCAGTTTTTGTATAAATACAGTAGCGTGAAGTATATTACATATACATATAGTCGATACGTATGTTGTGAAGTTTCCCTAGGTAACAAATTGCACTATCATTAATTATTCACTAACAAGATACTGAATATTTTAGAACTTTGAAGTGGTTCGGTCATATCCAGGTTCCGTTAGAAACATGGTTCCAAAAGGTCAATTTAGGTATATTGATATTCCGATATTTAGATAGATAGTGAGGAAGTCGAGTAGGACAATTTTTCAAAAATCATCCCTCTTTATTACTAGGAGAGGAAACCCAAAATAAATCTGATTTTTATCGTAACACTTATTCGGCGTGATTAATATGTGTATAGGTATCGTACCTGTAACTACTTAATTGCAAATTTCTATAGTAACGGCCACTGAGCCGTGATCAATATGATCATCTAATAAAACTTGGGGAAATCTTTTACATGATACAGTATCATATTTTCTGGATCTACTCAGTACGCACGATTACAGCTAACTTTTACTAAGGGACCATCATTGAAAAAGTTCCCACAAAATTACATCTCCATACAAATTGCGAAACCAGCTATCGCTAGTTACAATCGAGTTGTCATTAATATGTATACAATAAAATTATACATATTGATCTCTTTCATATGTGTATACGTACTAAAGCACTCGACTGTAGTATTTACAATTATTTCTACCGTATTTGATATAACTCCCATAGTAAAAGTTGATCGCAATCATGAGTAAATCCAGAAATATAATTTTGTATCATGTAAAAGATTTCACCCGGTATATTTTGTTTTCTTTAGTAGGTATATTTTCCCTTAACTTTTGGACACGGGAGTGGCCACGACTTCGCGCGACTAGCAACGGCGGTGAGCGGCTCTTTAAGTTGACATGGAAAGAGGTGGTAATAAGGAAAGAGTAACGTATGGTTTTCTGCCCCGTCCGTCCGTAATCTAAAACCAATGTCGTGGTACTATGGCGTTCAAGATGTAGTCCATATCCCTGGAACCGCGTGTCCAATCCATGCTTTGACATGCACTATTTTCGTCCGGGAGATTTTGTCTCTTCCACTAGATAGACATGAAGAAAGTTGTAGCTAAATGCACTTAACACTTTCATGTACGCCGCGGTTGACCCAGCGGTATCTAATGGTGTTCTAGAGAACGGCTGTAATCATGCCGAATTACACGCTCCATGGAAACACATCGTCCACTTTCTATATACGCTTTCCTACTCGGGCTAAACGTAAACTTGAACTCGCGCACGTTAAACTGTGTAACTATTATGCAATATTAGTTACTCGCAATATTATGTTTAAAGAAACTGGGAATTGTCTCTGTTATTTTTAAATTCAATTCTTAATATTAGTTCGCAACTACCAATTTATAATTTGCCTATATAAATAGCAGTCTTACACGAAAAACAAAACATTTTATAAAATAAATTGGATGTTTTGGCAAAAAAATATTGAATAAAAATGTATTTAAGCTGTGCCTTGTACAGTACGTTAAATATTATATGTTGCGTATGAAAAATACGTAACAAGTTTTGCTTAAAAAAAATGCTAGTATATCTTTAGTTACGATAAATCTTTATTTTTAGCTTAGAGGCTTTATTTAGCAAGTATTCCACGTAATCCGACATACTTTCACCGCATTTATCTACAATGCATTGCACTAAAAATACGTTACCGACGTAAAAACTATTTAAATCTTTGTACATAAGTAAAAACATTATCTTAAAATTATTAATTTATAATTACAAATTTTTTGTAGGTACTTAATCCACATATTCAGGAAAATATTATGTGTCATAGGATAGGAAGGCATTATCGATGAAAACGAAGCCGTTCCCGCCTACAGCTCAAGAGCTACAGGCGAGGTTATTAGAAAAATATAAATAATGTATTACAAACAATAGATTTTTCAATAATAATAGTGGACTTTTAAAGTTCGTTCCTGTAAGGAGTTTAACTGAAGTAATGGGACTTGAAACGACAATACCTCGTTGACCTACGTGAAGTAGTCTTTCTTGTACGTCTGAGCTAGGAATCAGTAAAATGTTGCTTTTATTTGTTACTCCACAATAGGTATAATGTAAAATTCACATGCATTACCGAATGTGCGTATTTCGAATAAACAAATTATGCAAAAGCTGTCATCATTTAACTCGCGATACAATCACCAGACACTGATAATGCCTGTTACTAGTGTATAAAATCTCATATCTACGGTATTGACATATAATATTTATAACACATTATTGTTGAGTAGGTACCTACCTACCTAATAATGATTCAGTGCCATCATAGGTACCTACGTCGATTTATAGTAATCTTGGACGCACCCTGTATCTGCCAACTACGAAACAATCGCTTCAGGTGACAAACATCGCCAAACCATTCAAGACTCAGCAGACTATAACGAAATTACGGAAACATTATTTAAAGTATCGACAGCGGCATATTTCGGGGTCACACAAAAGCTCGCGTTTGATTTGCTCATCTATTGTTTGAAACCTGAATTAGTACTTAAAATAAAAAAATGTAATATTACAATTCAATTGATTACTATTATATTATACTTTATTGAGTACTAATAATAAATCTCAATGTTCCTAGACCAGGTAACAAATATTTTGTTATAAGGGGTGTACCGATAAAAAACTGGCAAATTCAAATGAAAAAATCGGGTCAATATAGTTAAAAAGCTGTAATTTCTGGCTTTTGTAATTTACTAGGAGGTCTTAAATTAGCTAACTTTGGTCATTTTTTGTTGCTATTGCAATTTCAGTATTCACAATACAAGTTCTCCAGAACCCCTTCGAAATCTATTTTTCCAAGCTCTTTTTTTTTTTATTCCCCACTGCACGATTTCGTGTTCTGCAGAAGTGACCTATATTTCTGGTTAAACTCCATGTTTTTTTTAATAAATCCCTGCCTTGGGCGCAGTAATACTCTGTGAAAGGAATTATGTCACATATAATGTGATATTTTTATGGGTCTTTAATCAATTATTTAATCCCATACAAATCTTAGTCTCTTTGGCATAGTTTTATGAAGCGAAATCAGTGCCAAAAAGTAAGAAGGATAGTATGCATCAGTCAAGGATATCTTAAGGAACACGGCAAGAATAGCCAGATATATTGACAACAGTCCCATAATTTAGAAAACTGCATACAAAAAAAGAAAAAAATGTTTGGAAAAGATAGTTTGGAAGAGGTTTCGAAGAAGCTGTACTGTGAGTACCTGAAATGCAGTAGTGACACAAAAGTACTACAGTCAGCTAAGTTAAGACTTCCTGGTTAATTTCCAAAGCATGAAATTATAGCTACCTAACTATATCGGTCCGATTTTTTAATTTGAATTTGCCAGTTTTTTATCGGTACACCCCTTATAAATAATGAATAATGCAATAGTGACATGATTTCTTAGGGCATACGCTAGCCGCGCCAGCTGCTAACGTGCGCTTTTAAAATCGGGGAGGCTATTACAAATCGAGTAATATTCCATTTTTTTTCTGTTAAATAACAACATTTTTTTCTGTTACATAATAAAGTGTACCTGAGCAATTCACTTTATTTTTGCCACTAAAATGAAATATGAAATTTTGGGTAAATTTTATACTATTTCTGCTCAGAATCACGAGCTGATTCCATTTCCGGCGAAAAAAAAATGTCCCAAAAATTTCATACATATTTCGAATATCCTCTTGTGTTACCGCCATAGAAGGTGTATGGAAAATAGTAACACAATAGGAAAAAAAATCATGGGACACTTTTTTTTTCGACGGAAATGGAATCGGCTTGTGATTCTGAGTAGAAATATTATAAAATTTCATATTTCATTTTAGTGGCAAAAATAAAGAGAATTGCTGACCTAACAAGAGCAAATTAGAATGTGAAAGAGAGAAAGATGATGTTATACAAGGTGGAATTCGACGAGGGACCTTTACGGAAATGGGAGATAGTTAAGGCTATACTGAGCAACTTTTACTATGGGACCAACCCCGAAATCGTATAAAAAAAAAACTTACCCATACAAAAAGGTACGGCATGTATACACACAATGTATGAAAGTCATTTTTTTTACGATTTTGGGGTTGGTCCCATAGTAAAAGTTGCTCAGTATAGCCTTAACTATCTCCCATTTCCGTAAAGGTCCCTCGTCGAATTCCACCTTGTTTACATAACATTTTGTAACAACAATGTGGGAGTGGGAGCAACATCAAGAACAAATAATGAACTAAATTACTTTAATTACATTCAGACATTTCAGTGCTAGAACAGTCTAGCAGGATGTGGTTGTCATATTCACACAAAGAAACAATAGCGTATTAATATAATACTAAAGTCGATAAGTGCATCACTTAGTGGTGTTTATATTGTTATGGAACACCATGACCAACGATAAAATGCTAAAACGCTTTTTAAGGTTCCATAGTAAACTAGGAACCCTTACCTATAGTTTTGCCATGTCCGTCTATCTATCTGTTTATCTGCAGCATAGTTCAGTGACCGCTAGTATTAGACTCCTCGGTGCACGAGTAAAAAGGGCTTGAACTTCACCGGTTTCTTTGGAAATAATACTAGCGTAAAAAATATGCCTCTAGTTCTGCTATTACCGACCTATAAATTTACGGAACTGGGTGCTTAGCCAAGATGCCAATCGCTAGCGCTTAGTAGCGTAACGTAGTTTTACCTCTCTGTCACTCTTTCATATTAGTGCGACAAAGACAGTTAGCTGAGATTAACGATGAAGCGCTAGCGATTGGCAACTTGGCTAAGCACCCTGAACATGCAACTTACCAGGCACATGCTGCTCGTTGAATGTCACGGAAACGGTGTGCAGCGCAGGAGTGCGCGGCGTGAACGCTGCCACGTACCGCTGCGGCCCCGTCGCGCGCACAGAGCTGCCCACCAGCGCGCTGCTGGCGTCGCGCACTTCCAGCTCCAGGTGTCCCGGCCCGGCGCCCGCGCAATCCACTTTAACAAACTCCATAAATAGAACGAATGTCAATGGTTCCTAACTTTTTGGGTAATGTTTGGCTGCTGATTTAAATACCTTACATTCTACGGCCCTTGCTTCGATTTTCTGTGGTGTTTTTTTAGCAATAAGGTACTTAGTAAAAGGTGCTTAGACATATTTTTGGATAGGTTAATTGTTGTTTTTGATACAAAGTGGGCATTTTCTGTAATGGATGTTGTCGATGACGGAGATCTGAACTGAAACCCAAAACATTTCAACACTTGCCATATTAAAACATGGACTCAGTTAATAATATTTTACTTACAAGCTCGAAATTTTCTAAAATATGAGAGGTAACAATAGGAGACGTTCTACTACTTTAGAGAATTTCGCTTGAGTTGGTACCTAAGTAATTAAATCACGAAATGTAAAACGTTAATATTCTCAAATGTATGTACACTAGTTCCAAAATACGACATAGGTTATTCTTTCTTAGTCCGTTGAGTTAAGGTGTAAAATAGTTTACATATTTATGCAATTTACTACAGTTAGTACCGGGCTCGTTTGTTTAATTTTAATCAAACAATTGTGCTCCATTATTTGTATTACTATATCGACAGGTAACGAAGTTTGCAACGCTATTTTAAAAGCAAATATTAGCATGGCGCGGAAATTGAAGCAGCGGTTTCACCCTCACAGACATCGCGACACTGCAGAAAATAACCACCTTGTTTAAAATACGAGGAAAACCCCACGCTGCAGCGTCAAATATAATAAAAGAGAAAACATTAACGAGAAATATTGACTCGTATTGTTTACGCTCTAACAAGAAAAGTGTAGTGATTTTATGGCATTAGCTTTCTTTCCTAGCAATTTAATAAATAAGGGGAAAGTCAGACATAATATTTACATTATTATTCAATGTTTATTCATAGTAAAAGAAGTAGGGCTATACGACTTAGGTACGATACGTATTACTTCAGTAAATTCCCGCTTCACTCACATGTTGTTATTTAAAGAGAACCAAAAATGTTCCTCGTGTACTCGTAAAACTCACACCGAGTATTTAACTACCACTACAGTACGCGGGCACTCAGTACCTATGCTTTTAATTGTTACACATTTTTATATCATCCGATTTTGAGAGCGTTTTAAATTATTATTATTTGATGAAATCAAGTGTCATCTTTTAGAAATAATAATATGCGAAACGATATCTTTTACTTAAAATTGTCAGTTGTTGTGTTGGTGTTTAGTGATAAATACTGGAGTAGGTATATATATGTATAGCATAGGTAAGCGGTATCCCTCAGACAAGGCACTGCAGGTCCAGTGACATCATTATCGTCCATGGACGTCAATACACCGAGCAGGTAGATAGGGGTGGACATGACAGCTTAGCAATGCCGCCTAGCGTTGACAGTTATTGGGGATATATCAGATACCGTCAACTTGGACATAATAGGGATAGTGAGGTGAATAGCTACGAAAATCGGGCCCCGTAATTTTATGAAAACTACCGCGCGATGAAAGGTCTTAGTAGATTGTAATTATACTTTTCACACCACCTATTCGAATACGGGTCTTTTCTTCCCTACTAGGAGGGATCAAAGTGGCACTTTTTTGTTCAAGCACTTTCTATTGCCAGCCTATAAAATTACAATGAAATATGAAAATAAACAGTACGTTCATAATTGATAAAAATTTCTTCAGAATCGATTATTTGCATAAATATTAAATATGTGATATATCTTTTATTTTTCTCATAGGTGGTGTGAAAAGCAGTATGAGTCAAACGGTGTCAAAATTATTTCGTCTTGGGCGTTAACGCTTGAATCCTTTATTACCTACGCTCAGGATCCAATATACGCCCACGCCGGAAATATACCATTTTGATCCCTTGTGACACAATCTACTATTTAGAGTTACTACTGTTAGACATCATCCATCAAAATTTTGATAACTACAGCCTAGTTATCTAAACGTTAAACTTATAAAAGGAAGCTTTATTGTGCACTGAAATTCAGTCATAAGAAGGTTTCACTGAAATAATTATTTTATGTATTCTGTTGCAAACGCTTGAAGTAAATGTTAATTATCTACATTTTGATTCAATACCTACTTTTTCATGAATATTTTGAAAGTTATGGGATTTATAATTTCATCTAAACCTTAGTTGACTTTTCAGAAATCATTTTTTACAGGTATACAAGGTGCCCATGAGGAAAGGGAAAAATTCTAACAGCATATTCCTGAGACTAAAAGAAGCAAAAAATGTTAAATGAGTTTTGGTCAAATCTGCAAAAAAAATATATTTTTTTTTAGTTTTTTTTTGATGTTTTGAATGCCTTAGTACACAAAAAAAGGATTATATAAATCAAACTATCTCAAGAAATGCATTTTAAAGTGTTTTTTTTTACATTTGCTAGGTAATTAAAAATATTTTTGTTCATTTGATTTCTGTCAATTAAGTGTGACAAGACTTAGACAACATGGTGACAAAATCGTTTCCTAAAATGCATAAAGTAACGGTCTAAAACGGTTTTAAGAAAAAATCAAATTTTCTCTTGAAATAGACTGAATCCAGAAAACTTCATATGACATTTTTAACTTCAAATTTGGTCAGAAATCCGCTGTTGAATTTTTTCCCTTTCCTCGCGGGCACCCTGTATAGATTAAGTAGAAAGATTAACACCTTGTAGGCTTCTTCTATCTGTCAACTTATTAAATTTGTGGCGATCTTGGACACTTTTCCCTAATGGGGATATAAACCTGACATGTTTTTTTTTTCTGTAAATAGTCATCCACTACATTAAACGGGAACGAGGATTTGGGTAAGTAGACAGACAATAACATTTGGAAATCATTCAGAATATTATAAACTTAACATTTATTTGAGTATGAATTATTCTATGGCTAATTATTCAATGGCATTTGAAGTCGAGGGTAGGGATCTTCAAGAGGGGCCTTATTAAAGTGGTAGTAGTTATTTACGATATGATACATAGCACTTAGTAAACAAATCGGAAGATATTTATTTTATTTTATATTGGTATACTTTTAACCTATAGAAGTACCTTACTTCACCGTTTGGTTGGATGCTACGTGAAAAATCAATTCACTTGTTTTCAATATCGTGAGTACACATTCGAAACGTCGTCGATTGATGGGGCTCTAAAACGAAGCCTTCGAATGTCGGTGTACGCAATTCAATATCCATTGATGTTCGATCTATTCAATGTTCCTTCCACGTACCTATCAGCTATGGGTGGGCTTGGTTATGGCACTGGTCCCACCGCGAGCGATTAATTTATAAGCTATCGAGTAGAGAAACAAACAAATGATATGCGCTCCCGTGTCGAAAAGAAACGGAGATCTTTATAGTCCACCGATGGGCGAGTACCTAACTATAAACGTCACCGACTCTTTTCTTCACATGGGAGCGTTTATCTTTTGTTAATTTCTATAGCCGATAACTATAGCTTAGTCTCTCGCGGTGGGACCAGTGCTTTGTGCCGGTGAGCGATATATATCTACTCGCAGAATCTGGCATGTTATCGTGTAGGTACGTCAATCACGACTGCATTTGGTATACATCCTTCGGTAAAGTGAATTTGAGTGTTTTGTAGTGTGATCGTGATAGTGATCATTACAGAATCTGACTAACTTTAGGTACTTATTTGTTGTGAGTCAATAATTTCAGCACCTCATGTAACTGCCAATCTCGCGGCAAACAACCTGCGGATTTAAAGCGAATAGAAACTATCAGATAATATTAGCGATAACTCGAAAACCTTATGTTATTCTAGTTATACTTGGGTGATTCTAGTTATACATGTACAGAAAAAAATATTTTTTTTTTGTATTTTAAAGCGTTCAAAATATTACCAACCAAAATTGTAAATCAACTTTTTTTTGTCTGTTATTGCCATGGCTACGTACAACTGAGTTACGTTGGTTTTATGCAAAATATTGCTATTTAAATTAAACTAAGCAAATATGCATTTTTCTGATGTTACTAAGGCCTTTCCTTAAAGGGCCACCTAAAACGTGGACTACATACATGTTTACATAATTTAAGTAGCATAATTTAGCATAAAACCAGCGTGACTCACGTGACCGTAACCATGGCAATAACAAAAAAAAATTGATTCACCCATTTATAATTTTAGTTGGTAGTATTTTGAACGCACTATGTTCTTAATTTTTTCTATACATGTAAACTACATGTTTCCAAAGTAGCTAAGAAGAAGTTTTTCATGACATTCTGTGTCGTTAAATAAAAACGTTTCTATAATCGCTATTTGGGTCGCGTTTTATAAAGTTACAATTTACAATTTTGTGGGTTGCCTCTCTTTCTAGCCAATATGTGCATGCGTTAGAGAGGCAAACAGCGAAATTGTAAAATGTGACTTTATAAAACGCGACCCAGATATATCGGAGGGCCAGGGTGCTCACAAATATCTAAACAAGTGTCTATTGATCATGACGTTACAATTCAGGTTCAGATATTTTTGAGCACCGTGTCCGCTCCGATGTACAGTCGAAGACAAAATAAGGGGTATACAAAAACGTTCAAAAATATGTCCCAGTGCACTCTAATTCTGTGTAATAAGAACGTCGTAACATATTTATGAACGGATTCTTTCGATACTTATTTTTGCACTTGACTGTATCTGATGGTAACTGTACCGTTATAGAGATTAATATACTACAAGTCGCCATTTGCGGGTTTATTTTTGTCAAAATAAGTAATTTTTTTTAAGCTCTCCCCTATGGTAGGATTTGTACATCGGGAGCATTCGTACAGCGGTCATATCTCCGCTATCCGACACGCGAACATGTTCATATTGTTACGTTCGTGGGGTGGGTTTTCTATAGAAAATGTATAAATAAGCCACTAATTAAAACTGATACTTTAATTACTAATTAAAAGAACAAACGCTAAACTACAACACTAATCACACACTATACACGTCACACTGGTTCACTTTTACACTCTCAAACTCGCCGATAGAATCGCAGTCTTCGCTTTCGATGTTATCTCTTCGCTGTCTCGATCGAAACTACCCCTTCGGCCGGGTCATACTGGGCTTTTATACAAGCCATTCAAATCTACAAAGTACGAGATAATTCGATTCTAGAAAGTTCCCGAGTCAGGTCGGTCGGTAGGGCCCGTGCGCGAACATTCTAGGGTATAGCTGTCTCTTTCTACAGGTTTCTCTTCCACACCCGTCGAGAATGTTCTCTTTATAGCTGTCTCGTTCACATCCTTCCAGAACATTCTCTCGTGCTGTCTCTATCTAATAGTGCTTTCTCTTTCACTCCTATGGGAAATTTAGCTATATACCGATTTGTACTTGAGAGGCTCGAAAGGGGTCCTGAAAACGCCTGAAAACGGGTTTTCAGGTTATTGCGCCATCGGATAGAGGGTATCCTGAAACGGCCTGAAAACATGTTTCAGGCGCCTGAAAACGACGGTATCTGGGGTGAATATTTGATTTTGTAGTATGTGAAAGAGGACCTTCTGAAACGGCCTGAAAACGCATTTCAGCCTGCTGAAAACGCTTCTAACGTGTCTAAAATCAAATTTGTAGTTTTTATCATGCCACCGGCGTAACAATATTTTTATGTATAACGGCCACTAATATGCATAGCTCACCACAGTCACCACCTAGAAGGCATGGAAATATGCCAGATAGTTTCTTCAAAAGAAATTAAAACGTGTTTTTGACACCTCAAAGTAATTATAAGAGTCATTTTGAAATGCATTTATTTCAGAAAGCTTTGCTTAGTTACAAACATAATTAAATATACTTCATAATCTAATATTTGAACTACGTATGAAATGGTTTATTTTACGATTGGTATACCGGTTACTTTTATTTTAATTTTTTCATTTTCGGTTGGGGTACGTTCGTACAGCCAAGAATGTATAAGAATCCTTACTGTACGAATGTAACACAATATTTTTGATTAGTGAGAATATTGTTATGTCCAAATGAAGTCGTCGATTTATGAAAAAAATGTTTGTAAATAAATACAGACAGTTGAGAACAAAACTAATACTGTGGTAAAAAATACTATGTACGAAGGTACCCCACGCTTGGGGCGCATTCGTACGATTTTCATTTTTTGGGAAAAACTATCTGACGTTTTACCCTACTTTGTATTAGCTCTAGCGCTGAACTATTATTAAAACTAGATAATATAGCCACCAAGCAGCATTGATTTCATTTAAAAATTGCTAGTTGCTACGAGGCATAGAGTAAAAAGTGTACTGATCCTCCCCACTCTCCCCTACCATTTTTAGGGTTCCGTAGTACTAGGAACCCTTATAGTTTCGCAATGTCCGTTTGTCTGTCCGCTAAAAGCTCATAGGCCGTTAGGTAGTACTAGAAATCTGTAATTTGGTACAGGTAGTTACACATATTAATCACGCCGACAAAGTGGTAGAATAAAATATGAACAACATTTTTTTCGGGATTTATTTATATTGATGTAATCCTGTAGTGTGTGTGGGGTATCGTTGAATAGGTATTTTAAAAACAATAAGGATCTCAAAAGATAGTTTTATTCTATATTTTCGGAGATAATCGGACCGCTCCAGAAGAAAAAAATAATAAGTTAAAGTAAAGAATAATTGAATTGATCGTACGTCCGCATTAAGCCCCCTTAAAGCAATACCTATTCATCTAAATCGTTGTAGCCGTTTGAAAGATACCCGAATAAAATGTGTACAAATAGGTAATACCTAACAAAGATTAAATACGTAAAACCTGTTTCTTCTACTAAAAGAGTGAAACGCTTTATAATAGTGAACAATCTTAAAGACAATATCCCACCAAAAACATTTTGTAAAAACTAGCCAAGTCTCGGTGGAGCTGCTTGTTTATCTCTAAAAAGTAATAAAATCTAGACAAAGTCGTGCCAAGTCTAAGGAACCTTAGACTTGGCACTGCAATGTTCTTATTATTATAGTTAATGTTGAGTGACTTGGACGTTGAAAGGTACACAAGGATAAAAAACCTAATATACTTATTGAAATTGTTGCCATGGTATCATATAATAAAAAAAACACAGTAGGAAACCTTAAGCTTGGCACGTCTTTGTCTAAATTTCATTACCTTTTAGAGATAAACAAGCGGCTCCATAAACCTGGACATTATTTATTTTATTACATTTTCTTATTTCACACAGATTTACTCTTTTTAGGAGTAGTTAGTAAGTAGTACTTGTTAGTTAATCTTATACAGTAGGAATAGTTTTTCGTATTGCCCATTCGCAATTATGTGTTATTGTTATTATTATAGTCTACTGGATGACGAAAATTTCTGCATTATGGTATTATCCAGAGATTCTCAAGTAGAGGCCTGAAAATGCGGTGAAATAGTACCAGTAAAAATTGTACGGCATTGTTTACTTCGCGCTCGACTTGGCGGGGACACTACCGTGGCCCTCGATTTACGTGCATATTCGAGAAAATGTTTTTGTTAAAGATACAATTGCGCGCTTAAGCGATCCCTTTTCCGAGGATGACAGAATAATAGAGCACTCAGGATAACGTTTCGAAGAAAATATGAACAGCAAACAAAATATATTTTACCATACCTAGTGTGTTCACAAGTTCTGAGTCGAAGATATTGAAATAAAATAATTTAATAATTGCTTCGCTTCAAAATGAAATATTACTTTTATTCCAAACGACGAACACGGTTAACGTAATAGAAACAAGAAATTATAAATAATACTTAGCAGACACATTATAAGAAATTATAAATAATACTTAGCAGACACATTATAGTATTTCATTTTTTATTTATAGTTTCATTTCAAAGTAATAGAAACACAAAGTGAAATATTATTATCTGGTTCAAGACGTAAATGTACAGTGACGTTCAGAATTGCATGGACGATTTATCAATGAATTAATTCATAAACTGTCCATGCAATTTTGAACCCGACTGTACATTATGTTATGATAGTGAAGTATGACAACATTATTTAGTTTTAGTATGGTACTTCATACTTGCGGTACCGTAAACCTATATTTCACTTACTTAGTCGGCCGTTAATTAAAATGCTAAGAACGAATACAAATCAGGTACAAGCCGTTGTTCGGTTCCCATACATCCAATTAATCACCGATGTCTTCTTATAGACACTAATAGGACCGTATCGAAGTTTGGTAGGTAAATAAAAATATAATCTTATCATGGTTTCTTTAACAGATTTTAAATAAAATTATGTCGGAGATATGAGTTACTAAATCTAGAAAACGATAAGCAATGTTTTGCTTGGAGTGGTCTTTGCTTGGTCCATGCAGGTTTGCAGGTAGATGATACCAACCTATGAACAGGTGGCTGGTGACCTGACAGTATAAAAGGTCACTACTGCAGTGTTCATCAATTCATTCCCGTGTTAGACATAGAACGATTCACTCTTGTCTTGTTATGTGAAGGGTTTACATTCTTATGAAGGAAGTTATTTCTATGGAGTATGCATCTATGCATGGACGCAAGCTTAGAACTCTCCATTCGTTTTCTACTACTGCGTAGATGCGTGGATACAAGATTCTGAGTGCTGTTGGTGGCGAGTAACGAGAAGCTAGGAGGCAGATAACTGGAATCTTACCCCTCTTAGCTCGGCTGTCATTAGAGTCCCCGATATCAGAAGTGGGATGAAGACTCAAGGCTCACGTAACAGTGAGTACTGGTATTGTATCACATGTAAACGGTAAGGTTTAAAATCGACAACAGTTGGTAAGGTAATGATTGTTCACTATGTTTGCAGTTAAGTTTGATTTGAGTCGTGATTTAGAAAACTGCTTTGTTCTTTTTTTGTGATTACTGTTGTAAGAAAACGTGTGGGTAGGTATCCTACCCTATTGGAAAAAAAAAATAAAAACAGTAATTCTAGTGATTTCAAAGTATATCATGACCCATACTTATTACTTACTTAGTTGTGAAATACTAGCAGTACCAAAATATGGGCAGGTAGCCCTTTGTTTTGTTTTGTTTTCGAGTCTACCAAAAATTAATTTGTGATAGTGATAAACATTTTCAATCCATGCCTTGTGTTAAAAGTTTTCTATGCGTGTGAAATTACCGTTACAGATGTTCAACTTCAAGATCAACAAGCTCACTGTCATAGTAGTCTACAGTTTCATCCATGATGAATATGCTGTGACGATGAAACGAGCGCAATTTCTTGCGATACCTATGTCCAAGAAATTAAGAATTGAAGACGCCAACTCTATGGTTATTTTGGAGCAACGGAAATTAAAGGACAGATTTCTTTCCAATTGTTTTAATGAAAAATTAGAAGCAGTAGTTTAAAGAACTAACGGTTGACATTTCTGTTTGTAACGTTAAGTTTTTGTGTTCTTAATACGTTTTATTATTTGCGAGATTAATTTGATTATAGTAAAGTGAAGCACAATCTTATTTTGATGTCGAGTATAAGATGAGGTCAGTGTCTAACCTCAAACTTTAGGTACTTAGTGTTATGATTAGGTCTAGCATTCCAATTATCTCAACATCTGTTCAAAACTGCTTATTGCTAGTCTACTTGAAAAAAAAAGGAAATCAGTCGGCTTTGAATATACTTTGTTTTTGTGATAAAAATGATATCGTACAATTTAATGATTACAGTTCAACATGGTGAGTCAGAACGAGCTGCCGGCCTGCAAGTTGTTGATGTCATGCCCGGTGGCGTAGCAGGTGTCGTTACTGCCTACCGTGAACACCTGGTGCAGCACGTGGTGTGGACACGTTGTTAATCCGCTGAGCAGTTCACATTTTTGTTGGGCTATTTGAGGTCTGAGCTAATTGGTGAAACTAATGTTGTTGTAGCCATCGAGGGTTTATTCCCTTTCGATTCTTTAGAGTTAAAAAAAAAAATGGAGGAAGAAATGCAAAATTGAAACTAAATTAGACATCAATGTTACAGTTACGCAAGTTTAAAATAAACAAGTTTTATTAAACGCATTTAGATCGGTTATAATAATTTCTGAAAGGTCATGATGAAGGTCACGATGAAGGTCACGGTGAAGGTCATGATGAAGGTCATGATGAAGGTCATGATGAAGGTCATGATGAAGGTCATGATGAAGGTCATGATGAAGGTCATGGTGAAGGTCACGGTGAAGGTCATGGTGAAGGTCATGATGGTGGTCATGATGGTGGTCATGATGATGATCATGATGACTGTCATGATGATGGTGATGATAATAATTTCTTATTATTTGGGCTGTCAATAGTTTCAGTTTGACTTCTTTTAGGTCAATTAAAATTGTAAGTTTTATTGAAGTTAATCAATTAGTTTGCAATCGTGGAATGAAACTTTTTACATTTTTGTTGGGTTCAGTTTTCTCAGACTACATACACCATTTATCATTCGTAGTCGTAGGTGTAAAATCGGATCTATTTTTCCGTCTCAGTGCGGCCACGATTGTGAGAGAAAACGGGTTTTCAGGTTATTGCGCCATCGGATAGAGGGTATCCTGAAACGGCCTGAAAACATGTTTCAGGCGCCTGAAAACGACGGTATCTGGGGTGAATATTTGATTTTGTAGTATGTGAAAGAGGACCTTCTGAAACGGCCTGAAAACGCATTTCAGCCTGCTGAAAACGCTTCTAACGTGTCTAAAATCAAATTTGTAGTTTTTATCATGCCACCGGCGTAACAATATTTTTATGTATAACGGCCACTAATATGCATAGCTCACCACAGTCACCACCTAGAAGGCATGGAAATATGCCAGATAGTTTCTTCAAAAGAAATTAAAACGTGTTTTTGACACCTCAAAGTAATTATAAGAGTCATTTTGAAATGCATTTATTTCAGAAAGCTTTGCTTAGTTACAAACATAATTAAATATACTTCATAATCTAATATTTGAACTACGTATGAAATGGTTTATTTTACGATTGGTATACCGGTTACTTTTATTTTAATTTTTTCATTTTCGGTTGGGGTACGTTCGTACAGCCAAGAATGTATAAGAATCCTTACTGTACGAATGTAACACAATATTTTTGATTAGTGAGAATATTGTTATGTCCAAATGAAGTCGTCGATTTATGAAAAAAATGTTTGTAAATAAATACAGACAGTTGAGAACAAAACTAATACTGTGGTAAAAAATACTATGTACGAAGGTACCCCACGCTTGGGGCGCATTCGTACGATTTTCATTTTTTGGGAAAAACTATCTGACGTTTTACCCTACTTTGTATTAGCTCTAGCGCTGAACTATTATTAAAACTAGATAATATAGCCACCAAGCAGCATTGATTTCATTTAAAAATTGCTAGTTGCTACGAGGCATAGAGTAAAAAGTGTACTGATCCTCCCCACTCTCCCCTACCATTTTTAGGGTTCCGTAGTACTAGGAACCCTTATAGTTTCGCAATGTCCGTTTGTCTGTCCGCTAAAAGCTCATAGGCCGTTAGGTAGTACTAGAAATCTGTAATTTGGTACAGGTAGTTACACATATTAATCACGCCGACAAAGTGGTAGAATAAAATATGAACAACATTTTTTTCGGGATTTATTTATATTGATGTAATCCTGTAGTGTGTGTGGGGTATCGTTGAATAGGTATTTTAAAAACAATAAGGATCTCAAAAGATAGTTTTATTCTATATTTTCGGAGATAATCGGACCGCTCCAGAAGAAAAAAATAATAAGTTAAAGTAAAGAATAATTGAATTGATCGTACGTCCGCATTAAGCCCCCTTAAAGCAATACCTATTCATCTAAATCGTTGTAGCCGTTTGAAAGATACCCGAATAAAATGTGTACAAATAGGTAATACCTAACAAAGATTAAATACGTAAAACCTGTTTCTTCTACTAAAAGAGTGAAACGCTTTATAATAGTGAACAATCTTAAAGACAATATCCCACCAAAAACATTTTGTAAAAACTAGCCAAGTCTCGGTGGAGCTGCTTGTTTATCTCTAAAAAGTAATAAAATCTAGACAAAGTCGTGCCAAGTCTAAGGAACCTTAGACTTGGCACTGCAATGTTCTTATTATTATAGTTAATGTTGAGTGACTTGGACGTTGAAAGGTACACAAGGATAAAAAACCTAATATACTTATTGAAATTGTTGCCATGGTATCATATAATAAAAAAAACACAGTAGGAAACCTTAAGCTTGGCACGTCTTTGTCTAAATTTCATTACCTTTTAGAGATAAACAAGCGGCTCCATAAACCTGGACATTATTTATTTTATTACATTTTCTTATTTCACACAGATTTACTCTTTTTAGGAGTAGTTAGTAAGTAGTACTTGTTAGTTAATCTTATACAGTAGGAATAGTTTTTCGTATTGCCCATTCGCAATTATGTGTTATTGTTATTATTATAGTCTACTGGATGACGAAAATTTCTGCATTATGGTATTATCCAGAGATTCTCAAGTAGAGGCCTGAAAATGCGGTGAAATAGTACCAGTAAAAATTGTACGGCATTGTTTACTTCGCGCTCGACTTGGCGGGGACACTACCGTGGCCCTCGATTTACGTGCATATTCGAGAAAATGTTTTTGTTAAAGATACAATTGCGCGCTTAAGCGATCCCTTTTCCGAGGATGACAGAATAATAGAGCACTCAGGATAACGTTTCGAAGAAAATATGAACAGCAAACAAAATATATTTTACCATACCTAGTGTGTTCACAAGTTCTGAGTCGAAGATATTGAAATAAAATAATTTAATAATTGCTTCGCTTCAAAATGAAATATTACTTTTATTCCAAACGACGAACACGGTTAACGTAATAGAAACAAGAAATTATAAATAATACTTAGCAGACACATTATAAGAAATTATAAATAATACTTAGCAGACACATTATAGTATTTCATTTTTTATTTATAGTTTCATTTCAAAGTAATAGAAACACAAAGTGAAATATTATTATCTGGTTCAAGACGTAAATGTACAGTGACGTTCAGAATTGCATGGACGATTTATCAATGAATTAATTCATAAACTGTCCATGCAATTTTGAACCCGACTGTACATTATGTTATGATAGTGAAGTATGACAACATTATTTAGTTTTAGTATGGTACTTCATACTTGCGGTACCGTAAACCTATATTTCACTTACTTAGTCGGCCGTTAATTAAAATGCTAAGAACGAATACAAATCAGGTACAAGCCGTTGTTCGGTTCCCATACATCCAATTAATCACCGATGTCTTCTTATAGACACTAATAGGACCGTATCGAAGTTTGGTAGGTAAATAAAAATATAATCTTATCATGGTTTCTTTAACAGATTTTAAATAAAATTATGTCGGAGATATGAGTTACTAAATCTAGAAAACGATAAGCAATGTTTTGCTTGGAGTGGTCTTTGCTTGGTCCATGCAGGTTTGCAGGTAGATGATACCAACCTATGAACAGGTGGCTGGTGACCTGACAGTATAAAAGGTCACTACTGCAGTGTTCATCAATTCATTCCCGTGTTAGACATAGAACGATTCACTCTTGTCTTGTTATGTGAAGGGTTTACATTCTTATGAAGGAAGTTATTTCTATGGAGTATGCATCTATGCATGGACGCAAGCTTAGAACTCTCCATTCGTTTTCTACTACTGCGTAGATGCGTGGATACAAGATTCTGAGTGCTGTTGGTGGCGAGTAACGAGAAGCTAGGAGGCAGATAACTGGAATCTTACCCCTCTTAGCTCGGCTGTCATTAGAGTCCCCGATATCAGAAGTGGGATGAAGACTCAAGGCTCACGTAACAGTGAGTACTGGTATTGTATCACATGTAAACGGTAAGGTTTAAAATCGACAACAGTTGGTAAGGTAATGATTGTTCACTATGTTTGCAGTTAAGTTTGATTTGAGTCGTGATTTAGAAAACTGCTTTGTTCTTTTTTTGTGATTACTGTTGTAAGAAAACGTGTGGGTAGGTATCCTACCCTATTGGAAAAAAAAAATAAAAACAGTAATTCTAGTGATTTCAAAGTATATCATGACCCATACTTATTACTTACTTAGTTGTGAAATACTAGCAGTACCAAAATATGGGCAGGTAGCCCTTTGTTTTGTTTTGTTTTCGAGTCTACCAAAAATTAATTTGTGATAGTGATAAACATTTTCAATCCATGCCTTGTGTTAAAAGTTTTCTATGCGTGTGAAATTACCGTTACAGATGTTCAACTTCAAGATCAACAAGCTCACTGTCATAGTAGTCTACAGTTTCATCCATGATGAATATGCTGTGACGATGAAACGAGCGCAATTTCTTGCGATACCTATGTCCAAGAAATTAAGAATTGAAGACGCCAACTCTATGGTTATTTTGGAGCAACGGAAATTAAAGGACAGATTTCTTTCCAATTGTTTTAATGAAAAATTAGAAGCAGTAGTTTAAAGAACTAACGGTTGACATTTCTGTTTGTAACGTTAAGTTTTTGTGTTCTTAATACGTTTTATTATTTGCGAGATTAATTTGATTATAGTAAAGTGAAGCACAATCTTATTTTGATGTCGAGTATAAGATGAGGTCAGTGTCTAACCTCAAACTTTAGGTACTTAGTGTTATGATTAGGTCTAGCATTCCAATTATCTCAACATCTGTTCAAAACTGCTTATTGCTAGTCTACTTGAAAAAAAAAGGAAATCAGTCGGCTTTGAATATACTTTGTTTTTGTGATAAAAATGATATCGTACAATTTAATGATTACAGTTCAACATGGTGAGTCAGAACGAGCTGCCGGCCTGCAAGTTGTTGATGTCATGCCCGGTGGCGTAGCAGGTGTCGTTACTGCCTACCGTGAACACCTGGTGCAGCACGTGGTGTGGACACGTTGTTAATCCGCTGAGCAGTTCACATTTTTAAAAATAATAAATAAAAAAATAATAAATATCTTGGGGACATCTTACACAAATCAACCTAGTCCGACGGTAAGCTCAATTAAGGCTTGTGATGTGGGTACCAGGCGACGATATATATAATAGATAGATACGTATAGATACTTAGATACATACACAGCCACGACCAAGGAACAAACATTTGTGATAAATAAATACACAAAGAATGCCCTTGCCGGGATTCGAACCCGGAACCTCCAGCTTCGTAGGCAGGGTCACTACCAACTAGGCTACAGAGGCTGACAGACTTTTGTTGGGCTATTTGAGGTCTGAGCTAATTGGTGAAACTAATGTTGTTGTAGCCATCGAGGGTTTATTCCCTTTCGATTCTTTAGAGTTAAAAAAAAAAATGGAGGAAGAAATGCAAAATTGAAACTAAATTAGACATCAATGTTACAGTTACGCAAGTTTAAAATAAACAAGTTTTATTAAACGCATTTAGATCGGTTATAATAATTTCTGAAAGGTCATGATGAAGGTCATGATGAAGGTCACGGTGAAGGTCATGATGAAGGTCATGATGAAGGTCATGATGAAGGTCATGATGAAGGTCATGATGAAGGTCATGATGAAGGTCACGGTGAAGGTCACGGTGAAGGTCATGGTGAAGGTCATGATGGTGGTCATGATGGTGGTCATGATGATGATCATGATGACTGTCATGATGATGGTGATGATAATAATTTCTTATTATTTGGGCTGTCAATAGTTTCAGTTTGACTTCTTTTAGGTCAATTAAAATTGTAAGTTTTATTGAAGTTAATCAATTAGTTTGCAATCGTGGAATGAAACTTTTTACATTTTTGTTGGGTTCAGTTTTCTCAGACTACATACACCATTTATCATTCGTAGTCGTAGGTGTAAAATCGGATCTATTTTTCCGTCTCAGTGCGGCCACGATTGTGAGTGGCGTTCGTTTGGTTTAATGGTGTATGTGGTCAAGGCGTTTAGATTGTGCGACAGCCATGTAGGTGGTTGTTAAGACTCAGTTGCTGGGTGTAGCATCTGGAGTATTGTAACTGCTGTGAGTACTGCAACCCATTTGTTGGTTTGTTGAAGTGTTTCATTAGACTATTGTAGAACTGTGTCGGTTACTGGCTAGTAAAGTAGTAAGTACATAGTTAGACTGACTAGTCTATTTCGAATGTTAATGAAGTTGATTTTAATTCCCTGGGTTGACTAAACGAGTACCTTAAGAAAATATGATTCTGAATTGCGGCATTAAAATCATCTATTAACTACTTTAAATGCGGAAAGGGTAATTTTTAAATTTAATGAGTTCTAATCATCAGTCATGTGAGCTTTCAATGGACCGAGAGCAAGTCCGAGGGATTGAGCGTGATCGAATAATCGCATCGGAAGTTCCGGAGCATGTAAAAGGTGCACGTGGACTGCTTTTTATGTGCAGTATACTCTTTGCGAGGAGTAGCACTTACGCGGCTGAGATGGTTAACTTCTGATAGGTTATTGGATCCTAACAATCCGATGGACTGAAATGAAATCGGATGGTTATAATGTAACCTGGTTGAGTAATTTACGTTTTTGTTTGAGTCGAGAGGTTGACTAATTTGAATCATTCATTAATTGAGATCATTTTGGTAATGCCACAAAATAAGTTATTGTTGTTAAACGGGATGAGGTGACTATGTCACAATGTGAGTTTCCGATAGACATAAACGTGACTTGTGTTTCCTTAATTTTGATTTTACTGGTAACTGAAACTGAGCTGGTGGCACTATCAAAATTGTCTAACAAATTGAAGTTCATAAATGATTGAATACAGATAACATTTTGTTGTTAATGAAAATGCTAGAAAGCCAAGTACCACGTGAAGTAGATGAAGATTGTTGTGGCATGAAGGATGAGGTTCTCAGTTCGGTTGGTCGACCGTACCAGAGGCTTGATCGTAGCCGTAGCCCGTTAGAAGTCGGTGTCTACCTTTGAGTAGTCCGTGGGTACGCGGTGCGCGATAAGCTCTGGCGGAGGTCGGGTCTTGTAGAGACCATAGAGTCATAGGGTTGACTCGGCGATCCCTTGGGGATGCGCGTAGTGTGGTTATGTGATAACCAATAGGCCACGAATGAGAGACCTGCTTCCGAAAGTTTGCCGTCATGTGTTTTACGTAAACGGTGGCTATGAAAGCCAGGTGGTACTTGTCTGGTCTTGCATTTAAATTGGTGGTAATGAATTGACTTTAAGTGATCCTAAATTCAGTGGCAAAGAATAAAATTATTTTCCTTGAGTTGAGTTGATTTTACGTAGACAGATAATTTGGTCAGGAGTAACCGAGTGGTGACAAAGATTACTGATGGACGTGTTTGTTTCAGATACAAGCGAGGACGCTTGTCTTGTCAGTATGGCCGTGTCGGAGATATGAGTTACTAAATCTAGAAAACGATAAGCAATGTTTTGCTTGGAGTGGTCTTTGCTTGGTCCATGCAGGTTTGCAGGTAGATGATACCAACCTATGAACAGGTGGCTGGTGACCTGACAGTATAAAAGGTCACTACTGCAGTGTTCATCAATTCATTCCCGTGTTAGACATAGAACGATTCACTCTTGTCTTGTTATGTGAAGGGTTTACATTCTTATGAAGGAAGTTATTTCTATGGAGTATGCATCTATGCATGGACGCAAGCTTAGAACTCTCCATTCGTTTTCTACTACTGCGTAGATGCGTGGATACAAGATTCTGAGTGCTGTTGGTGGCGAGTAACGAGAAGCTAGGAGGCAGATAACTGGAATCTTACCCCTCTTAGCTCGGCTGTCATTAGAGTCCCCGATAATTATATTAAAATATTTATAATTGAGACACAAAGTAAACAATGAAGAATCACAGTGTTTCACCATCATCATCAAGTCACAGAGTTTGGTTAAATGTCGCCAACCGTTTCACAAGTTTTTTTATAAGTTGGTTTTGGTGGAATTTACGAATTTAAACTACGCCGTTAATAGGTGTCGATTTTCATACGCCGTGAATTGGTGCCATTACCTTAATTAATATATTTCGTGGAACTATATGTTTCCTATAATATATTTCCTGAATCTTTATTTAACACCCTAATATGGAAAATCATATGGATTATAACTTTTGGCATATCTGACGGCGGAAACAAGAAAAGTAAGTAGGTAGCCTCTGAAATATTTAGGAATCTCAAATTGAAGTCGTAGATAGCCAACAGTGAAGTTAAAACCTCGAAATACTACTGGAAGGTATGTTTCGTTTTATCGTCATTGTTGTAAATCAATAGACTGACTAAAAACATTCAACATGTTTTTTCTGCTCGATCTATCCAACTGAAATTATACACGGTGTTACGCGAGCATTGCGAAAGATTTTAACTATGCATTCTAGACATCAAAATAAACAAAAAATATTATGAGACCTAATGTCAATTCCACCAAGAAAAAAAAATTTTTTTTTTTCTTTTTTTTTTAGGCTGATTTAAATACTTTTTAACATTTCCAGTACTTTTTATCATAACAACAATTTGTTTAAATTATTTATTTCAATTGTTTTTTTAAGGTAGAGGTTATTTCGTCAAGTCTATTCGTATTTTTTGATTGTCAGGCAAAAGGTGTGGTAATATTAGAACACATTGTGGTAGCATTGTAATCCAAAAGAAGTTAAATGACGAGTTACGTCGAAAAACTTATTTCGAAAAAAGGTTGATTATCTCTGAAACTAAGCCAAATCCAGGAAATTTTACGTAACATTAAAGACTCTAAATATGGTCAGGAATCCAGCATTAAAATCTTTCGGAATGCTGACGTAACACCGTGTATTTATGAATGTTTTTTGGGTTTCACAACGGAAATAATTGTATGAACATCTTGATTGTATTTTTATTTACCTACCTATAAACTCTATTAATCTGTCGACTGCTCCTCTCAGTGTTGGTTGTACTTTAATATCTTGAGCTCCTTTATAGTTTTCCCTTTCAATTGGTCTGTAACAAAAGATCGTTTTGTACTTCAAAACAATTCTACGTAATTCTGAATTTAATATTCATTGCAGGTAACGATTAAACTAAATGCTTTTATACAGAACAACGAAATCATGTTGCTGTCACAATGAGATTTAATATCCATTGCACTAAAGAATTGATACGGGAAATGAATTCGAACTATGATCGAAAACGATTCTGCATTACATGTGTCGGTATGTTTGGCTCCAAGAGTGTGTGTACAGCCAAAGATAAAATAAGATGTACACAAAAATCATCAAAAATATGTCCCAGTGCACTCTAATTCTGTGTAATAAGAACGTCGTAACATACCTATTTATGAGCGGATTCTTTCGATACTTTTTTTTGCACTTGACTGTACAATCGTTGATTACTACATTTATAATTTACATAGATAACCAGGATGTGGTGTTGGCGGAGGTTGAAAAAGATCAGTTGAACGGAGAAAAAGACTAGTGAAGAGAGAATTGAAAACAGAAGAGGAAAAATGATAGGATTGGTCATATACTTCGTAACGATGACTTTATTAAAGTTGTAATCGAAGGAAAGATACATAAGGAAGAAGAAAAAGTGGAAAACCACGGAGAGCCTAAGTGTGAATACCATTGAAGGCTACTCACCTGAACCTTGCGTGAGCCGCATCGGTTTCAGAGCGGGCCCCCCCGGTAGGGTCACGGGGGGGCCTATTGGATAAAAAAGACTGCTGTTGTTGTTGCTTCTCCTCCACACTGCTGTAGGAAGAGTCTCGTGCCACATACGTGCTGCTTTCTCGTACTTCACGCTTGAATTCTTGCTACAAGACAAACATTAAGGGCAATTTAATCGATCGTAAGTAGGTAAGTTTAGTATGGCTCATAATAGTAATTTATTATAAATGCCAGCGTGTCACAAATACAACAAAAAAGAAAGGTTGAATTTACAATTGCTTGAGAACTTTTAACTGAAGACTGACACATTCAAAAGCTCCAACGTGGACCCTCAATGGGAACGCACGTGATGTCGTATCTACCGACTTTAGATATAATATATGTTTATATATAAAATATGTGTAGTATTAACTATTATAAATGACTCACGCGAGACGTGTAAGTGTCAGAGTCGTCGTCAGCGAGTCGGTCCAGCTGTCTGTTGAACGAGTTGAGCGACATGTCACCGAACTTGTTTATTTGGGTGTTGCGTTTTGTTTCGCGTTCTAGCGTACTCTGCCCGGCGTACCGATCCGACGATCCGGCTGGCTCCAGGCTGTTGCAAAAACAAAAACATATCCATTGTAAATACAAGCTGAACTACCCAAATGGGTGATGATAACAATGCCGCAGGAAAACTAGAATAATGATATCAAATCAGTAAATAAAATAATATCACAATAACAATATATTTAGCAAAAGCGGAGTTAAGGCACTGGCTGGCTACTCGCTCTGCTAGTATAATAAAATGTCGCAGTCTCTATTTTTTCTAAACGGGAGCGATTATCTTTTGTTCGTTTTTATAGCCAAGTTATCAATCACTAACTCGCTTTTGGTGGGACCCGCATTCCTAGCCAACATGCCATTCAGCAAACGTATACGATAAGCGATAAGTAATAAATGTATGATAATGAAAGTCGTACGAAAAATCACGTGACTATTTCCATACTTCATTATGGTCACGTGACTAATCGCTTATCGTATATTAGGTACGATTGCAGCATGGCATCTTGGATAGGCCTGCAGTGCCTAAGTTTAGATATTATTTCAAGATTTTTAGTTTTCCAGAATCATTTTAAGATCATCATCTGTCAATTAACCTAATATTACAGAATGACAAAAAAAAATTGGTATATAAAATCACTCTATTGAATTTATCTTTAAAACGGCACTACGTATTCGAGGTTGAAATAAAGTAGTTAAGTGGCTGGCAGAAAACAAAGCTTTACGTTATTAAAATAAAATTCCGATTGATGTCATGAGTGTTCAATTATTTGTTTGAGCTTTTACGTTGGGGATTTATTTGGTATTCTACTTGAAATATTACTGGAAATGATACTTGATCTGTAATACAAATATGATACCTACATAAATACTGAATGGAAATAAAAATCCCTGCTTATCATGGAAGTTTATTAATAAGGAAAAATAATAATATTTTTTTGATATACCTACAGCGTGGAGAGAAAAGTCGGGCCCTGTTCGGATAGTGCAATACGTACTTTAAAAGATTAAGCTGGCTCATTTTGCTTAAATGAGATAGGTATAGGTAACATCATTATTTTATAAAAGAAATAAAAACGCAATCAAAGATTTTTCTCTTTTTCTCAAATTAGTTTGGATACAATTAAATTTCGATACTAAATATTCTTATGTGTGTTGTTTTCATATCGTAATGTCACTTAGTGAGATTTTATTTTTGACACTGAGGATTAGTAAAAGAAAAAAGTAGGTTTTTAGCAATTATAGGTACCTAGCGATACCTATAATCGTTATTGTAACACAGTCTTGAAATAGTAGAATATCAGGTAATTTCGACCGATGAAACATTTTTAGATATTAAAATTTTACCTGTTGTTACTGAGCGTTTGTCGGGTCTTCTCAACTGCATCCCACGAATCTCTTCTTGTGTGGTATGGTCTCCCACCGGGGTCACCGGCGCCTATAATAAAATATTATTGGCTAAATAATTTCTCATAAAATAGTATGACAATCTTACCAAAATAAATTGTTAATCGGACTTATTAATTATTATTTGCATATAGTCCGTGGGCTAGTCGGTCTGAAATTAGAAAACGGTATAATTTGGGGGTACCAAGTGTCCTTTTTACAGTAGTTAGACATATATTATTCATAAGGATGTTAAAAAAGTATGATAGACATCTCAAAGTGGTAGCTAATAGGCATACGGGCTATTTCAAGATTTCCGTTGTATGACAGGTATGGTTAAAATTAGGAGGTACAAATTTTCCTTTTCACGGCTGTTAGGTAAGCTTACAAAAACGTCAAAAATGCAATATTGCCATTTATAAGTGCTACCTAACAAAAATGGAGGCCAATCAAAGATGGTGGATCTCAAGTTTTACAAAATCAAGTATATCTAGAGAACTATTAAATATATCTAATTACTCTCTTGAACAAAATTAAAGGCATATCTGTAAGCTTCATATTTTGCATATACACTATATTGCTAAAACCAACCAATAATTAATTATGACCAAATTTATGAAAATTTCGTGATTTTGTTTTTTTTTTGTGTCGTGTTTTTACATAGTAGTCATGACGCTAGAAAAATTAAATATTTTTTTAAAGATAGTGTAATTAATTACACTATCTTTGATGATGATGTATATAACTTGTTGGCGGTATTAAAAAAAAGACCCATAAAAAATATTTAAATTAATTGTAGTCATAATCCACCGTATACTTAGTGATTTAAGAGGCGATGGAAGTGCCACTCGTAAATAATAGTGCTTATTTCAAATAACCAAGATTGAAAAATATAAAAAAAACTGAACTGTGAGTGGATACTATACGGTGGATTATGACTACAATTCATTTAAATATTTTTTATGGGTTTTTTTTTAATACCGCCAACAAGTTATATACATCAAATTAAAGCTTATTAAATACACTATCTTTAAAAAAATATTTAATTTTTCTAGCGTCATGACTACTATGTAAAAACACGACACAAAAAAAAACTAAATCACGAAATTTTCATAAATTTGGTCATAATTAATTATTGGATGCGATTCTACGTGCACATCGGCTAAATAGCCTAAAATTAAAATGTCTAATTTTTAATTATAATTTAGACGGCGAATTTGACAAGTGCTATTCCAGAACGTCACCCTGACTAAATTTAACCATATTCTAAAATTTCTAAGTTGAATCGAGTGTGTTGCTACTTTAAAAAAATAAGTGAACGAATGAATGAATGATATCTGTATAAAAACTGTAAAATCGTTTTTTATTTTGGGTTACATATGATAATTTAATAAGTTTTATTCCATTACATATATGTAATACTTGTTTACACATGTTAGACCACTAAAAAGTGACTTTTTTAAATTAAGTGTTTAAAAATATTTTTTCCAATTTGAATGGGCAACATTATAAAGTAAACTGCTAAGAAGGAGGAGGAATTTGAATGTTTTGCCATTAGAGAAAATTGAGAAAATGTTGGTGCCGTTGTCGCGAAAGCGAAGCAACAAAAATCAACAGGAAACTCCTGCATTGCCTTCTCTTTCTCCAGTCTGGGTCGCATTTTATAAAGTTACAATTTACAATTTCGCTGTTTGCCTCTCTAACGCACACACGTATTGACTAGAAAGAGAGGCAAACAGCGAAATTGTAAATTGTAACTTTATAAAACGCGACCCTGGTCACTGGGAACTTGATCCACTGTGGGGTCAACCTTTCTATAATAATGGGGCACACAGCTGCCAGACTGCGGCTTATTGTTGGTTGACTTTGAGCTAGTAAATTAATTTCTCCCACAGCAGTCTGGTAACTGCCATGGGAAAAAAAATTTAGTGCACTTAATTTCTTTAAATGTGGGGGCACCGTCCCCACTCGTAGCGCATCGCCTTCACACAAAGTGTCCACTACGTGCCGGCCCATGGCCCGCGATAGCCTAAACAATTTGCGAAACTTCCGCTCAGACCGGTCAAATGGATTAGACTCGTCTCGTAACCTCTTCAAATACATTTTTTCACCCTCGCCCTCGCCATACTCCCTCTCGTCGGCCACCACAGCAGCTATATGACTATTCTTCATCCATTTCGAAAATAATTATTTTGTAAAACTTGATGTATTTGTGTTATCCTTATTTTAAACGGGACTATTTTATTCGCCGCTAAAATTAGTCAGTTTAGCTTGACGTTTCTATGTTTTTGTTTTAAAAAGACATGTACTGAATAGCATTTAAGCAGCTGAGCCTAAATTTTGATGCGCTTGACACTTGTCTATACCTTATTTATAGATTATAGAATTAAAACGATCGCCATAGCCTAATTGGTAAGCCCGTGCCGACTTAGTAACACGAAATCTTTGTTTTGATTAGGTACTGGGAAGGACATGTTAAATAATCTGTTTTTCAGTTATGATCTGTATATAAACCGCCTAAATTTAAGAAATATTTGATTATGACAGCTGCTCATAGAATAACAAAGTGGTTTAGCGACGCCTAAAAATAATTAGGAGGTTTAGCGGCCGCCGTAGAATCGCATCGATTGATTGGTTTTAGCAATATGGTGTATATGCAAAATATGAAGCTTACAGATATGCCTTTAATTTTGTTCAAGAGAGTAATTAGATATATTTAATAGTTCTCGAGATATACTTGATTTTGTAAAACTTGAGATCCACCATCTTTGATTGGCCCCCATTTTTGTTAGGTAGCACTTATAAATGGCAATCTTGCATTTTTGACGTTTTTATAAGCTTACCTAACAGCCGTGAAAAGGAAAATTTGTACTTCCTAATTTTAACCATACCTGTCAATCCTGTCATACAACGGAAATCTTGAAATAGCCCGTATGCCTATTAGCTACCACTTTGAGATGTCTATCATACTTTTTTAACATCCTTATGAATATGTCTAACTACTGTAAAAAGGACACTTGGTACCCCCCAAATTATACCGTTTTCTAATTTCCGGCCGACTAGCCCACGGACTAATAATTTTGATGCGCTTGACACTTGTCTATACCTTATTTATAGATTATAGAATTAAAACGATCGCCATAGCCTAATTGGTAAGCCCGTGCCGACTTAGTAACACGAAATCTTTGTTTTGATTAGGTACTGGGAAGGACATGTTAAATAATCTGTTTTTCAGTTATGATCTGTATATAAATGTATCTATCGATTACGATGTAAGTATATCGTGGATTAGTTAGTATATAAGTACCCACAATGCAAGACTTATTTAGCTTCCTGTGGAACCATTTTCTCTCTTTAGGATCAAAGCTTTAGGATTACGAGTGAGTATGTAGGTAATAATATTTATTTAAATATGAAGTAGGTAATATTTTCTTCGGTTACCGCGAGGATTACACATGAAATAAAACTATGAAAACGGTTAAACTCGCGTGTATTAACTAATTTTAACTTCATTCCGACGTTTCGAATACTTTACAGGGTTCGTGGTCTGCGGTCGCAGGGTGCGTGGTCATCTGTAAAGTGTTCGAAACGTCGGAATGAAGTTAAAATTAGTTAATATACGCGAGTTTATCCGTTTTCATAGTTTTATTTCATATGAAGTAGGTATGTATTTCGCAAGTTTTGGGGGATCCCTAATACCTAAAAAAATCCTTTGTGGGGCTAAAAAAGAGAGCATTCCCGTTGCCTGTGAGGTTTTGGGACTCACAATAGATGTCCTAGGAGGTTTTTGAAAGTTACAGAAGGGTCGATTTTTTTAATTACATTTTTTTTTATTAGAAATAGGCTTACTCATGGCCACAGACTAGCCAAGGGCAGAGACGTGGCCTACGATGGAGTGAGTTTTCCCAGAAGGTGCCTATTCACCCTTGACCCTATTGACCCATACCTTTTAGGTACTATAACTACTTACTTAGAACGACTGCTGATCACCCTTGAACTTATTTCTATAAATATGCCCTTAAGGTGCATTCAGACCAAAAAAGCATTCGCTGTTCTATCCCCCGCTTTACGAAATCAACCAATCACTTTTGTGTAACGATCGAATTTCGTAGAGTGGGGGTTTAAATAGCGAATGTTCGTTTGGCCTGAATGCACCTTAAGGGGCTTATTTTGCTTCCCAAAACCTCACTGGCAGTACCTACTTAGGTACTTATTTTTTGCTCACCCTTTACAAGGTAAGCCTGTATATTTTATTATTTTATGGTACCTACCTACTTAATTTGCATTATTTGTCTTCGTTTGCGTTTGTTGTAAAATGAATGTCACAATGCCCTTATGAGCACTTATGGAATTTATGGTAATTGTATATGGCTCAGTGCTCATGAATAGTTAGTAGTTTCAGAGTACCGAGTTGAATTTGATTGTAAACATGAATGGACCTAGACAACGAGCCGTTCCCGTTTCGAACGCAGCGCAGTTGCGGCCGCGGTCAGTTAGTTAATTTTAGCTCGCTAACCGCAACACCCTTACGTCACATAACCGAGTTTGGTAACTAGTAGTGTTATGCGTGTTACGCTGTCCGACTAACTCTATCGACAGCTTTGAGGGCGCCTTTATAAAACTAGTTTCGTCACAGTCTGTAGTCTTCCTGTGCGTCATCTATAGATGTTTTTTACAGGCAATAGGTAACATTTTCTTAAACTTGTAGCTAAATATTGACATTACGTACGTCAAATTGGACCCATAAGTACCTAAACGCTGATTCGATGACTGAACTTGATATGTAAAGACATTTCATAAGGACTTAGGAGTCCCTAGGACTCCAAAGTTCCATAAGTACTGCAAAATTGACTTCCTAGTTCATTATGTTATTACAAGCTTGATAAAAGTACCTACCTACTATTCTTGCTTCGCCTGCAAACCAAACTTAGCATGATTTGTATTTCTCTACACCTACGCAGCCAAGTATGTTAGGTTACCCGGCGTCTACAGTAATGTACTATTTCTATGTTATTTATAATCATAATGTTGATACTGATAAATACAGAATAATTTGAAATTTGATGGCTCATATCTAATAATCCCTTCCTAGTCATGATTATAGTTCAATTAATCACTGCAGGTAATTACATTAATGATGCCTAAATTCATTAACTAGTGAGGCGTCCACCATTGAAATACAGGAATACTAGGTACGTACTTGGGCTGCCTAGTCTCCTGGCCCGGTCCGTGTCGAGCGAGGAAAGCGGACTGCTTTGATCCAGGTTGTCCTGGGAACCGCTGTACGAGCTGTACATCTTGTAGTTGCTTCGCTTCTCCACCACTCGCTTCGTTGTCGTCACAGGACTATAATGCTCCGTCGGGCTGCTCACTCTGATACGCATATAATATTGATATGTGATATGTATGCATTATTTAATTACCGAATAGTGGTTGAATGTGCAGCAAAAAGAACAAACAAATACGAGTCGAACATGGTAAATTGAAATATACCAGGTTACAGTCGATGATTGCGGAACGTAACTCAATCTAGTTGTTTATATACGCATTGAATCAACAGGAATATCGATGCCACAAATTTACACTCCTATTATAAAGTGTACAATATTATTTCAATGAAATGCCAACATTAAGCACTTGTTTAAAATCAATTAGAAATATTCTTTATTCTATTTTGAAGACAAACGGATCTTAATCGCGTAAACTTACGTTTAATTATATCCTGACGTTTCGGGCAGACTCTGCCTGCAACCACGGGTGTAACGTCATGCCCGAAACGTCAGGAAATAATTAAATGTAAGTTTACGCGATTAAGACCCGTTCGTCTTTAAAATATGAGTGATAATCATGAAAGTTTAAATCAATATATTCTCTATTCTACATCGACTGAAATACATGTTCCTATTTGTATTGCCTCACCGGGAAGATTTACTTGTATCGGGTGTGATATAGTATAGAGGCTTAGCGCTTAACTGAATCGGTCCATGGGGTTTCCTTGAAACAAGTTCACTAGGAAAAATATAGCTAGGTAAAAAAGTGCATCTCGTATTTTTAAATTTACATTTAAATTTTACTTCGCGTTTCAAGGTACGATTTCAACTAACTATACCAAAAACATACCTGTTGATAGGACTAGAGGTGCGGTTGAGAGGACTGTCCTTCCTCGCTAGAGGACTTGCGGTGCGCCCGATGGGGCTGGCAGCCCGGTATGGGCTAGACGCTCGGTATGGACTAGTAGATCTATTCACATCCAGCCGGGATCCATTCCCAAGGTGTTTCGTTGTTATGGGACTCGTTGTTCGAATTTTTGGACTTTCGGTCTCATACCGAGTGCTGTAGCTGTCTTTTCTGATATTCCTTGATGTAGAGTATGCAGAATCTACTACATCATAGCTTTTTTCTTTAAGATCCGGACTAAATGAAGCTTTGTAGTAATCCGTCGAATCTCGTCTTTCTTCGCGCCGGTCAAATGATCCAGTGCTATGTTTCGTTGTATTTTTATCGTAAAAACTATAATTATTGAGCGGGCTTTCCGATCTTATTCTTGACACTAAAAAAACAAATAATTATGCCAATAACGAGCTTATACATATCATATTTTAGTTTCATCACCAACGCTTAGGTAGTATGAATAGGAACACGACTTAGTTACCTGGGCTTGAAATCCTTGCGTAGGAAGGGCTTGCACTATCCCGAGGTTTCTTAGAACGTGATCCAACTCGGAACATATGCGGGGACCCGTGAACGTCATAGCCGTTAAAGTAAATGTACAGCTGAAATAAGTTTATTAATTATTGTTACAAAACGAATCACTAACTTTAAATCTTGTCATAAACAGAGTTGTAATTAGCGTGAAATCAAAATTATCATATTTATCAATGTAGGTATTTCGTGACGCGTAGTTCAGAAAGAACACAAATTAAAACCAGCGCCAGCAGAACACGAAAAAAAGTAAACAAACACGGTGATTTTCAATAATTAGTCATCTTTGACACATATCGTGAAACTGATTCTTAGATTTATTTTTAGGTTAATACTAATATTACTAATAAATATCATCTAACTAAAAAATGCTTAAGTACTCAAGGATTAGGGGTTTGAGTTGGTGATAAGACCAAGATTGTACCTATTCTGAAAGTGCGTGATTATGAAATAATGAGTCTTAAAGATTGCTAACATTTTTTTTTCTTTTCTACTGACGCCAATTTGGACTGCCCCAACTAAAACGTATCAAGCGTACCCTATGTTTCCCTGGAGCTTTCGGCATGAACGTAGCACGATATTTTGTGGCAGAGAGCTTCTCGAGCGCGCACATGACACTGCGCTTGTCGTGCACGATATCGAGCTGCAGGTCGCCGCGCGCGCCGCAGCCACTGGTGTCCAGGTCGAAGGAGTGCGGCTTGAGGGGCTCCGCGCCCTCCAGTGCGCCAGGGCTCAGCCTCACGCCGCCCGGCTCGAACACGTCGCATGTGAATGGACCTCCCTGTGTGAAATATGTTGTTAACCTCTGGATGCTTAGCCAAGTTGCCAATCGCTAGCGCCTGCTAGCGCATCGTAGTTTTCCCTCTTTGTCGCACTAATATGAAGGAGTGACAGAGAGGGAAAACTACGATGCGCCAGCAGGTGCTAGCGATTGGCAACTTGGCTAAGCACCCTGGGATCATGACATGGAGTATCGGTACATACATTAGCTCCGTCAGCCTCCGTAGTCTAGTTGGTAGTGAGCGAAGCTGGGGTTATGTGTTCCCAGCGAAGGCATTATTTGCGTATTTATTATCACAAATATTTGCTCATTAGTTGTGGTTGCTTGGTTACCACATCACAAGCACAAGCCTTAATTGAGCATACCGTGGGAGTAAGCCGATTTGTGTAAGAATTTCATAAATAAGAAATAAAAAAACATTTTTATAAACTCTAAATTATTGGAAACTCATCTAACGATTCATAAATATTGCGACGTAGGTATTGTGTCTGTTACCTCTGAGGATTCGACTTCAAATTACGCTCCTTAAATTCGAAAAAAAGTGGATTTGATTTGTAAACTAAATTTCCGAATTCTGCTCGTGTTTGTTCACAACAACAGAGTTCTGGCAACAACTCTCGTTAACGTGATTTGGAAGTTGAAAATGTTTAAAACCACACTCACTAATTAATAGTAATAGGTATCTACTCGTTTATCTCTGGATATAAAATCATAGTTTCTGCATTTCTGACTATTAGAGACTACATCTCTAGTTATTGTTACTGTATCTACATTTGTTTAAAATAATTTTGTTTTCGTTCCATTTCAAATACATGTTAGATGTAAGATGTATTATTTATTTGAAAAATAGGTAAGTCTATCTGAGTTTCTTGCCGGATGTTGCCGGAGTTAGTTTTTTTTATTTGCTATTTAGAACCTATCACGATTCAAAAGTGCTTGTTGCTGGGTCTACTCGAATAAAGAATCGGTTGTCTTTGACTTTTACATTTAAGGCACTTGAAAAACTAATAAAGCGAAATAATACAGGCTGTTGAAAAACTAATTAAGCGAAAAGTGAAGTCCCTATCCTCAGGTACATTGTGCAATATAACTAATATTCATTTAGCATTCCCTTATTGACTGAGGCAACGCTACTTGCAATGTTGCGTTGCTTGTTTAATAATGTTTGTCTCGGCGCCTGTTTTAGTTTCTACATGATATATTCAAAGATGCACAACGTGCTCAAAGGCTCACATCGTCTGCCTCCTGCAATATTACGGCTACATCTTTGTACTGAAAATATTTTGAACTAGAAAACTTTATATACATTACTACACATGAAACTTCTCAGTAGGGGCTTCAATTACAGGAGGAGGCAAATTTCCTTCTTAATTCTAAACTTAAGTATTGCGCGCATTACACAGTTCTAATTTATTAGTGAGATTGCAATGCGCTAAAATTATGCTTTCAATTTGACTAATGCACGACGATGACAGTTTTGCCAAAGAATTGTGATGAGGCATTTTCAAATGAATAGGTACTAAACGGAATCTCCTCACTTGGATATGATCTCCCTTGTAGGTGATTGCGATGGTCCAAGTGCCAGCTTCGTCGGGCTGGAAGGTGGCGCTCGAGGCGGTGGTGCCGGGCGCAGACGGCGGCGGGTGCCGCGGCTCCAGCGCCAGGGCGCGGCCGCTCGGCGAGTGCGCCGTTACATCTATGTCCTCGCGGCGTGGGGCTCCTATAAATATTGTATACGTTTTTTGTGTGAAATTACTACCAACGTCACGTAACGGAAACTCAAATTTTTGCGACAAATGTAAGACAATATTGTTTTAATCTAGATCGTATCCGCTCCTGATTCTGATACTAATGAGCCCAGGCACGTCCAGATCTGGAAGTATCAGGTTTTCAGGATTTTTTCAGTGTCAGGTCAGGACTGTACAATAAATTTTCCTTGGGTAAACTGTAGCGTCCCTGAATATTGTTGTAATAAAATAGTAAATTTTACGAAAGTATTGAACATCGTAAAAGTGACGATGAAAGAATAAAACAAAATAAAAAAGTTTTTTTTTTCAATTAAACGGTTTTATTGTAAACAGATACAGTAACGTTGCAGATAAATGTACTAAAAGCTAAAAAATAATTAACTGTATGCACTAATTAGATTAAAATAAAATCGTGGGGCACGTCAAATATCACGCGTAGTACACGCTAAGTGTACCCGAAGTTCACGCTAAGTGAACTTTAAAAAATATATATATTTTATTTTATTTTTTATTTCTAATTCTATTTAATTGTATAATGCACTGTATACTACTTGTCAAGCCCTTTCGTTTGATACCCATATTGATGGGGTAGGAAAAAAAAGGTTATCCGCCATTTTGTAGCAACGGCCATGTTAGATTTACAATAATACTGAATATTCATAATTGTCACCAGAATTAAAGGGGTATACCAAATTTCAGATCAATCGGTCAACAGAAAGAGGGTGAAATTTCAATGATTAAATTTGATCCAAGAAAACAAACGGGGTAGGCCTCAGCTAAATAAAACCGTTAAAAAGATGATAAATGTAATTATTTTTAAGAGCATATATGTAGGTATATAACGACGGACTTCTATCTAAAATAAACTTCTAACTATTGCAAATTTTTTTCTAAAATTATGCAATTTAGATTTATCCGTGTTACCAAAAAAATTTCCAAAACCATGTTACCAGGTGCCAATTCAAGTTATAAATATCTAAGTAATTAAAATGTCACAAGGATCTCGATACATAAATAGCATTTGAAAAATATGTAGATAAGTAGATGTAGGACTGTAGGCTACTACATTTATTTATGGAACATGATTATACCTGTAGCACTGACCAGCACCTCGACGATGCTGCCGACTGCGCATGGAGCCATCCCCGGAGGAGGCACTGTCACAAGTCTTGGCAAAACTCTGAAGAAGTATCTCCCATCAACCCTAAAAATATTACGAATGATAACGATTGTAATATTTATACGCTAAGTTTTAAATTTTATAATGTATAACCATGAGCAACATCACAGGCACTGGACCCACCAAAAGCGAGTTAGCGATTGATTAGCTCGGTCATAAAAACGAAAAAAAGATAATCCCGCTGCCGTGCAAAAAAAGGTGACACGGCGATAGCTCGCTCGTTTTTGGTAAGACCAGTGCCACAACATGTTTTTAAATGTATTTATTTAAATTAGTGTACCTATATAATATAGTAGTATATTGTATTTATTGTTATAGCCATTTGGTATGTATTACTATATCATTTATACAAGTTGAGCACCAACTAAAATGTCTGTTTGGCCCAATGGCTTAGGGGTAGAGAATGCCTTATAGCACTAAGTCCGCCATTTGTTAAATTTTCTAATGTTTTGTGCAATAAAGTTATAATAAATAAACAAAGTATATTTAACTGAATTATTCCAATTAATAAGATTATTGTTTAGGAATACAATATTTATTATTGAATTCTTTTGAAACGTTTTTTACACGATTCTACGTACACGAGTATTCCTTTGGTATCCTACTACTTCCGAATATATCCAATAGGTTAACTGGTCGCACAGATCAAAAATGGCAAACCGTCGACGAAAACTGCAATGTAGGCAAGTACAAAAATAGACACGGATTTAAAGTACCTATAGGTATGTGGGTACGGTAGGTACAACAAGGAACAAGGATTCCTTACATTGCACTTCTGGCGTCGCAATCCAATAAGCGGATCAAATCGCATTTTAGCAGACATCCCAAGCTCTAACCGAGTTTGCTCTTTTTCCTACACAAGGTAATCATAACTTCGAACCTTATGTCGTCGACGGTGAGTACAATTTCGTGCATGCCCGCGTGCTCGGGCACGAACTCGCCAGCTCCTCGCGAGTCCATCTGCATACGTGACTCCTGCTCCAGGGGATTCACTATCGTCACCTTCACGTCTGAGGTCGAAATATCGTTCGAGATGCTTTCTATTTTTATGTAAGTCTGTAAACAAAAGGATTGTTTGTTGATACCTAATTAAAAACATGGTAGGTACCTACCAACGTTTTGTAATCGGCAAATTCAGTAGATACGTATAGGACGTATGTACATGTACGTATAGGAGAGGTGCAACTAATAAAGACTGTTGGTTTATTCCTTAAGTTACTAACAATGATTTAAATCACAATTTATAAAAATATTTATGTATGCGTTGCCAAGACTTCAGCGCAGTCCAAATCAAAGTGCCAGTCATTGAAATCGTCAGCTTTTGAACTACAAATAAGTTCGTTTCTTAGAATTGTTCGATTTGGAATTTGGATATTAGCGTTTTGTATGACACTTCATTAACATAATCGCTTGTGATATTTGCCGAAAATATACTTAGAAAATAATTATATTTTTTCAGAATATTTTGTAAACTATCTACACTAAGGTTACATCCAACTATGGCAAAAACTCTACGTCACAATGAATATAGTGAATACTTGCATAAATCAACACATTACACTTTTCATCATGCAAATTGGGATCCAGTCCAGGTATTCGCAATTTATCGTGTGACCTCACCTGTGTTCGCATTTTGATTATAATGTTCAAATTACTTAAATATTCACTAGTTAGGTAAATAAATTCCAAAGTGCACAATTCACTCTGCATGCACTCTTCGCTGCCTTATTCCAACGCGGAGCAGCATTTTATTTGGGTGAAAGCATGTATATTCACGTGCTACGCTGTATTCATGGCAGACAGATCTCAGAGTGAAGAGTACTTTGATATCCATTTTAGATGTTTCTTTATGTGAAATTGTACAGATGTAGTGCATTTAATGATTTGCCTTTCTATTTTTACGGAAATGTCCGAAATCATATTGCTGTCCCTGTGAGCTTCAATACCTATCCATTGCACTGAAGTTAATTGAGGGCGATACATTCAGAAGTTTCTTTTTCGACTTTTGTCAACACAATTACAGGATTTTTATTGTATGAAATGTCATAGTAAAGGACACAACTTGTGTTAACACACCCGTATCCAGTATGGTTCAGTCGTAAGATTCCCGCTTTGATGAAAATAAAACGAACGAATAGATCATAAAGGGGAATGTGCCTTAACCCGGGGAGCATGACCCAGGGTATCTCATACCCACCCCTGTCACTTATGTCAATATTTTTTTTATTATTTTATTATACGGGACACCAACAGAGTACATAAGGCAAGTTTACATGGAATAAGTAGTAATTATTTATATGGGTACATTATGCACCCCAATTACAGGTGAACACTTCATTTTCCAGTATGTCATTTTTTCACCTCATGCTCGCCGGGTTAAGTTGGGAACTGACCGGTTCGCCGACGCGGCCCGAAGTGGAGTCGAGCGCGACGCGCAGCATGTCGTGCACGGGCGGCCGCGGGGCTACGTTCCTGAACTGATTCGCCCACGCCATCACCCCCAGGTGCTCCACGTCGCTCTGACTCATGTCACGCGCTGATAATACGGGCTGCACACCTATGAAGTTTGAACCGCTTTTAGACGCATACACACACATACGCATATTAAACATAACATATCTCATATGTTTTTTTTATCGAGCAAAGAGTTATCATGTGGGGGGATGGATTTTTATTATCCTGATGCTGTAGTTTTTACAATTTTTTTAAATTTAATTTTGGTTATTTTAATATTTTTTCTACTCAGCTCTTTCGATCCTCATTAGCAGAAAAAAGTGTCCCAAGAATTCCATACATTTTTTTGTCTTCCACTGAGTTACGGTCAAAGAAAGTGTATGAAAAATAGTAACTCAATGGAATTTTTTTTGGGACTCTTTTTTATTTCTATCAGGATCGAAAGAGCTCGTGATTCTGAGTAGAAAAAATGTAAAAAAGTCCAAATTCGGAAAATTTTAAAAACGTCAACAATATAAAAATTCGCCCATGTTGCAGAAATAGTCAAAATACAGAAGATTATTTCAAATTACTACATCTTCGTAAACAATTAAATAAATTATTTTAATCGCGCCATATTAATAAATAAGTTTTAATATTCAATTTATACAGGCTGTAAGTCTAATACGGGCGAAGCTCTTAACGGGGGTTAATTTAGGACATAATAAGTAGGTACATACAATGATAACTTTTACTTAAAATGTTATCAACGAAATTATCCATACAAATAATTCACGCGCAATGTAGAGCATAGCGCTCAAGTTAAACGCTCGTTGACAGTTAATTTCAAAAGCAAATAACATATAATTAATATAATTATGTGTGCCATTCATAAAACATATTAATAACTGTAGTACCTTTTTGTCCATTTTTTTCAATACTTGTTCTGATTTCGGATTTATTGGACACGCGGTATTGTTTAGTTGCGTTTTCTGTTTTTAATTATGTTAAATGTGAACTTCAATCAAGGAACTACGTATATAAAATATAATCACGATTATCAAAGACGTCAACCGGTCTACCTGATATGTGAGTAAGTGATGCTTAGCGTTATAAACGGTAAAAGTGAGACCATTATAAGTCTGCAGTTTGCGAAGAGCTTACCAATTTTGATGGCAGCATCAAGAGCCTGTTGGTTGTTCTCCTCCCACCTCGCCGGGTCGCGCCGCAGCCGACTGAGCGGCGGAGCCGGTCCCCCCATGGATCGCACCAATTCGTTCGCCACGCGCCCGTCGTTCCAATCCGTCTAAAGAAATAATAAGTATTGTATGTATGTAGCATTTCGTTTTGGCACGTTTAAGTTACTAAAATTGATCTGAATATCTGAGGTCGCGAATAATAAACTTGGTTGAAAATATTCATACATAAAAGTTACCTTAGGCACTTGCTTTCTTACCTATAATAATGGTTGCAAAACAATTAAAACATACACAGAATACGGGTCAGGTGATTTTATTCATAGAAAATAATGCAAACATGCAGATTTCAAATATTTTTTCAAAATATTTATAGTATATAATCTATTTTTAAATCAAGTTGTATTGGAATTTTCCTAAATTTTTAAATAAATCCAAAAACCTTTAAAATTGTCGTTAGGTCGGTTTGTAGAGACAAAAATATAGACCGTTTAAGAAAACCACCTAAAATGTATGGTAATACGAGATTTTTAATCATGAGTACTTGAGTAGCTATTTTTATATCTACGGAATCATCTGACCATAAAATTCCGTGTTTTTCGGATCGGTTGAAAACTTCAGGGAAATTCCAATACAATCTGATGTTAAAAACGGTTCCACTTGTAATATAAATATTTTTTGAAATATTTGTAATCAGCATGTTTCCAGTATTTTCTATGAAATATCCACCTAATGATTGTTAAAAAATAATTTATTTTCATAAATTACTAAAAAAATCGAATACTTACCGTGAAATTTGTAATTCCCCTTTCCAATCGCGAATTAACCCAATCCAGAGTCGAACGATAGCCGGGTCCATTTGGTTTCATAAAGTAAGACAGGTACGTCATGCCAGAGAGTTCGTCCAACCACGGCGACGCTAAATATTCCGGCTCCAGCACCATGGGAATTTCGAACTCCCGGTGAGCTAATTTCATTGCCCTGCGGCAATTCTCCACAGCTTCGTGGCGATCTGAATATTGAGTAAATACATATCATGAGTAATTTGGTTTCTGTGTGTAATTGCTTATTAACTTAGTGTCCCATTCAAACTGTAAATTTACTCACTAAGCTCTCTCCAGTGTGGGAAAATACCGGGTTTGCAAGTGTCTAAAAGAGCCGACAACAGCACACCACTGTTCCAATCCGTAGTCAAGTTGTTGACACGGCACTCGGGAAGAGCAGCTTGCAGCCACGATAACATCAATTTTCTACGGTAAAATAACAGGTTACGTAAATAAAGACAGAGCACAGCAAGTACTACAACGTTCTCAATTATAGAGCTAAACAACGAATAAAAATAAACAAAGAGACTCACGCAGCCGTGAGACATTATTTCCTTCAAGGCAATTAGATATTTTAAAGATGCTAAATAAAACAATACGATTTCCTAAAGGACATTTTGCAAAAGAGTAAAAAGCTTTTGCCTCATGGGATACAAGGCGTGCTACGGCATATATACGGCATATTTTTGTCAATGGGATATTTATTAATCGGGTATGAGCCATCCATCAGCGAAATATAAATTTATAGATAATGTGCCAAAATCTGAAAAGTAATATGGCTATTATATTACAAGCACACTCATTACAAAAAAACTTACCTTGGCGGGAATTTACTGCGTCCAATTTGGTATCGCACTATAAGTGACCAAATTAAACCTAAAATAAGCTTCAGATTTCCATTAACGATGTCGACGTTTCCTAAAACAAAATAAATAATCGGCTTTACTTTTTCTGCTAACGAGATCAAATACCATCAAGACAACTATATTTATACCTATTACCTATTTTTATTTTCTAATTTCTCTTTTGGGAATAAATATTGCGCCCAGCTGGGTAGATCATTTATGTAATTCTGATTGACTACCTACTTTTTTTCATACTTTACATAATAACGGTAAGTCCTAGGATCCATTGCATAGTAACCAGATGAAAGTCTCACTACATGTTGGAATTTGAATCCGAATTTTAAAACAATTCCGAAACCAGGATGTTTGATGGGAAAATGGTCTCGTGGAATGGACTGTGAAATGAATAAGAATTTGCAATTATAATTTATTTTTACTCTCTGTAAGAAGAGCTGAAAAGGAGACTTCAGTTTGATATGAGTTTTAAATATTATACAATAGGCCACTGATTAGAATTCGACTAGACCGCTTAGTGATGGGTCGTTACCGGTAATTTCCCTTACTCTGGGAAAGTTTCCATTTGGGAATATTCCCCATACTGTGTTAATATAAAATTCGCTTTGCATTATCTACCTACGAAATTCATACTTTGGAATAAATTCCTAAGCGCTTAATTAACACTTTCGCTACAGAAATTAGTTAACATCGCAATTAAATATACTTATGCCCGCCTTCCACTGCGAGCGGAACGGACTCATTAATGGCTCCGTTTCACGTTCATCGCTGGCCAAGTGCTAGTATACAGTTGACGGCTGTAAGTCATGCTAGCGCTGTAAGTTAAACGGAGTCATTAATGAGTCCGCTTCGCTCGCAATGGAAGGCGAGCATTAATCGGGTCAAATAGATGAAGTGAATAGATGAAAATTACAACAAATTTCGCAATGCCAAAGTTCTACTACAAAATGTTATAAGGAATGGAGCTTAGATTTTATTTATTTAATAATTTCAATGCAAATTGATTTAATATTAATGAAATAGAATCCATGAAACGGGCACCTATTCTGGGATTTCTGAGTTCTGCCTCTGTATTAAACTTATTTAAATAACCACGGGCGCCAAAAATTTGATTAAATTTGTAATATTTTACGAACCGACTAAATGTATGTTCGTGGAAGCTGAAAACGCAGTACAGGACCAGCAAAATAGAATTAAAATAAATTTCGAAATATTGAGTTACACTTATGTTCCGAGAGCAAATAAAAAATTGAAAATTTTCATCATGTTTTCGTATAAAACGTATATGGAAATTGTAGGGAATCGTGGAAACTATTGATGACTGCCTTTTCAGGGTTCTGACGTTATAAATCCTTATTATACTTTCGCCATGTCTGTCTGTCCACAGTTTAGCTTAGTTTAGTTCTAGTACCTGTACCTACGTACTAGAACTTTGCAATTTGGTATATGTACAGTCAAGAGCAAAAGTAAGTGATCATTCTTGTTCGATTATAGACCTTATTCCATTGTGATAAGGCACAAGGTGATCACTTACTTTTGCTCTTGACTGTACCTATGTATAATTAGTCATGCAGACAAAGTAGTAGAATAAAATATAGAAAACATTTATTTGGATGTCTCCCCTACATACGAGTATGAGCCGGGGATATTTTTTTACTGAAATTAGTAGGTGGTATAGTTAGTTATATAGGTCTTTTAAAAAAATAAGGGTCCCAAACAAATTATAATTAATAACAAATCGGTTGTCTCCTTCCCTCTTACCAATATTTATTTCAAGCGGAAAGGGACAAACGATAGTCATCGGCCTGCTAAGATAGTCGTTTATTAATAGGGGTGTTTATCTGCGATACTGACCTATATTAACTAGTTTGACACCGTCGTCTTCGATAGCATGCAAAGCAGTGGTGACGTTGTCCAGTTTGTGGTGCTGATTGGAGGGGTTGGGGCTCCAGCCCTTAAGCCGGCGACCTTGGAGCGCTTCAACTAGTGCACACAAGACCGTTCCGTCGCGTAGGTCTTCCACTAGGTCTGCTACCTGTTATCACAATTTTTATAATACTGAATAAACTGAGTCAATTATGTATATCGAAGGTACAGAGCCAAATTAGTTTCAGCAACATTTTCGGTGAAATTTACTTATATATTCAGAACCTGCTATTTTTACGGATTCGATTTGTCTCGGTTTTCGGACAAAGCTCCAAAAATGACACTTAAACCAATTTGGCTTTCATTTCAACTCTTTTATGTAGGATGACACAGATTTCACGAGTTTTATGCATTCTGTTTAAAAATCGTAGATAAATCTGTTTATATTGTCTCACACTTACTTGTAATACTAATTGAATTCAGTTGCACTTACCTTTATATCCATAGGTTTTAAAGTTTCATTCACCCAGTTTTTGAAAGTATTTGCTTGGATTTCGACCCAGAGGTCCTCATGTCCTTTGATAGCCATGCCCTTGGCCGCCGTGCCCTCGGGGCTGCGCGCCGCCAGCCCCGCCTGCGTGATGCGCCCGGCCGAGCCTTCCGCCGAGTGCGCACGCACACCCTGGTGCGTCACTCGCACCCCTTCCATCTTGATTCGTTGGATTACTCAATAAGATGTCATAAAATACAAGTTACATCCTGTTCTTTGGCACTATATCTGGATGACATCTGAAAAAAAAATTTGCATAAGTATGAGTCGCTATCTGATATATCGGAGTGGTTAGGCTACTCACAGATATCTAAGCAGGCCTCTAGAGTCAGAATTCATGTTCAGATATTATTGTGTATCATGCCCGCTCCGATATAGGTACATGACTGCGACTGTACATGTAAATCATGTGATTACAATAACACTAGAAATTAAAAAGAAAAGACATCAACGAGCGTTAAACCTTGTTATTGCGTAAAAGTAAGTTTTGGAAGCCAAATACCGACATATTATTATTTCGTCAGCCTCCGCCGAAGAAGCTGCAGGTTCCGGGTTCGAATCCCGGCGAGGGCATTATTTGTGTTTTTATTTATTACAAATATTTGTTTCTTGGTCGTGGCTGTGTATGTATTTAAGTATCTATATGTAGCTATCTATTATATTTATCGTCGCCTGGTACCCACATCACAAGCCTTAATTGAGCTTACCGTGGGACTACGTCGATTTGTGTAGGTTGTCTCAAGATATTTATTTATTTATTTATTATTTAGATGTACCGTGTACTAAAGAATTTAATAAGTTATTATTAATAACTTATTAATTATCTACAGACCAATAGACCTACGCATATAATATAAGCGTAAGGCACTGGTCCCATCGAAAGCGAGTAAGCGATTGACAGCTCGGCTATAAAAAAGCCAAAAGAAAAAAGAGACACGGCGATATTTACGGCTAATTCGCTTTTGGTGGGACCAGTGCCTATATTATTATATAGTCCAAATACATTACACGAGAACGATAAACCATGAAACATTGTGTCAGAGTTACAGCTTTTGTATTGAATTTGCCTAATTTGCTTTATATTATTTCAGTTAACTCGTACAAACGGTATTGTTGCAACAACTACTAATAAGTGATAAAATTTTAAATAAACTTCTAATTTCTTTACCCGGTACTCAAAGGTAGATAATCACCAACTGTATAAAATACTGGTTTACACGCGTACAATCGTACATTCGCTTTAAAATTACGCACTTTATTATTATTTGAATTCTATATCATGCATGATAAAACTATTGATATTTTTTTAACTGAGAGAAGCATACAGTGTTTTAATTAGGTAGTGTGCGTGATGGCAATTTTTTTTTCCTGTTTTTAATTAATCGGAAATGATATAAAATAGTTTAAAAAACTTAAACATTGACATCTGCATACTTACCGGAAAAAAATATTTTTCTTATTTTTGTGTCTTTGAATTCCGTATAACTTATAAATATTATTAGTGAAATATAATTAGAAACAAATTTAAGAAATATTTTTCAGTACAGATGGTGTACTTTTTAGGCTCTAGTGCGAAAAGTGGGTCATTTTACGTCAGGTCCAAAATTTCGGAGGGCATCTGTACTAAAAAACGTCGTACGAGACACGTGCAAAAACGAAATTCGACACGAGTCTAGTGTTTTTCGCACTTGTGTCGTTATGTACTATTATTTGTCATAATTTTGAGAAAGAGACTAGGAAGTTTAAAAATTATTTTTAAACTAAACTACGACAACGAAAAAAAAAAAACAAAATTTTTTGTGTATTAGGATGATATATCTGTTTCTAAAAAAAGTACAGATTATCTTAAAAATTACTCAGTATCCAACGAACTTCACATAACGTTTTAAAATCTAAATATGTTCAGGATTATGCTCCTAAAAATCTCTCTCCTTTGTCCCGGGCACTTTGTGTAGTAACAGTAAGACCGTGGAATGAAACACATACGAAATACCTAGTGAAAATAAATGAGCGCTTTGAAGTGATAAGGTTTCTGAATCCAGCATTAACGTTAAATTATATACTTTGGCAGTACGGCCGATTGAAGTGATTAGTATCTCGTTTCTATTTATAGAGATGCTTATCTTATTCAATTATCTTAATTCAAGTGATCAAGAAACTCTTACTAGAGCTTCCTTTACTTTCAGAAGCACGGAATTATAAAAATGTAATTAATTTCAGATTACATTAAAATTGAACGAATTGTGAAAACACAAATCAAATTATTTATTAGGTAAATATTTTGATTTGTACTCTTTATTTTTCCCCAGTAGTCACACTACTTAATACTATATAAATTATAAATATTAGATGTCATATACCAAAGAAAAACGACCAAGATCACCTAACGTCCGAGGTGGGATCGAACCCATATTTATCGTGTGTGAAAGGGTACTTAAGTATATTTTTTTTATTTCAGTCTATCACATTCTTGCCTCGGAGGAAAACCTTTATATTATGGAATCAACAATTTCAATCTGGTTTGAATAGAAAAATAGAAAAATTCTTTTCCCGGACATTTTTTCATTTTATTGGTTCCTTAACAATAAGGTAGGTACAAAAAGATATACAAATAAAAAGAAAGAGATCGTTTGGCATAAAGGAGATCAAGATGCCCTTTGTTTCTACCCCGTACCTATGTGTTTTCGAAAAACTACAAATGCCAATTATTCAATTTTGTTAAGATTACTTTCGAAGAGCCCCGCATGGAATTAGATACCTAGCCCTGTATTCACATCAATTACCATCCTTTATTTTCATAGTTTTATTCACCTCGCTAGAGCATCATGAACTTTATAACTCGCTGTGCAGGTTTTTGAATACATTTATAACACCAACATAATATACACAAAAAAAGCAATGTTTTAATACTCATGAAAAATAAGGTAATAACACTTGTGCAGAAATCTTTCATAAAAAAGCTGTCTCGTAGATAAGTACATGGCGAACTAACTCAGTTGAGTAGTGGTACTGTGGGTTAAGTGCCTAAGTACTTCAAACTACGTATTGAGAATCCCTATGCTATTGCGACATTACCGAAAAGGTTGCGCCTTTGTTAATCATGTTCGTGGTACAAATGTATTTCAGTGTAACAATTACGAAATCCGGAGGAATGTTTGGAAAATAGTCTCTTTGATATATAAACCCTTGTGGTATTTCACTACACGTTTCAGTAAGCATTTCCAGCAATGAGATAAGAGGATACGGTATAAAAGAAGGTAAGGTATTTGATCCCTATCAAATGGTATACATCACTGAAAAGGAAATAGGATTGTATTAGGAATAGTGTACAATACAATATCTATATGTTAGTGAGTAAATACCTATATAAAAGACATCTTGTTCGTATTTTATAGAATTAATGAATACTAAATGACAACTATTTCGTCGCGCATTAGGTACCATGTTCGTATTTTACCGAAACTAAAAAAAACATAGGTATATGCGACAAAAATGTGGTCTACCACTTTTCGACTTTATTACCACTGAGTAGAATCGAAAAGTGGTAAACCACATTTTTTGTTGACTGTCGTATCAATGATATTTCAACACACTTGGGCCATTTATTAATTCGCTTTGGTAATTTGAAATTTTTACAATATTTCCACTTAGAATCGCGAGCTCTTTCGATCCTGATAGGAGGAAATATTTGATCTAAGGTCTATTTTTTCATAAAATAATTAGTAACAGAAAGCTCGAAAAATGTATGTTGGGATAATTATTTTCTCCAATTAGGATCGAAACAGACTACGATTGTGAGTAGAAATCATATAAAAATACCTATGTTACAAAAAGAGGGACATTTTTGAAAAAAAATGGCCCACTTGCTCGTAACTTAGCTATTATTTTAACCACTTTTAGGCTCATAAATACACGTGCTTTTTCATATCGTCTTTGTGCGGTAATAATAATAACATAACCCGACCAAATGTTTGCTAACAATGAGGTTTTTATACTTTTTCTCAAACTTGCACTGAAATGTTGGCATTACGTACGTCAAATTAAACCAGGAAGTACCATCTCGCTGGTTCGATGATTGAACTTGATATGTAAAGGCATTTCATAACTGTAGATCATCACATTGCAGTCCTAAGACTGCAAAGTACTTACCGAAAGGAACCTGCTTTAAAAAGTTAAATACCGGAAGTAACTTGTAAAGTGACAGAACATCTTGGCATTTCACCGTAAAGAAAGAACTAATGTCAATGTTACCGGGTAACTCAAATAGTAAAAAAAAATTGACGTATTATTATTTTTTTTATATATTGTACATTCGTTTCGTTCTTTGACTTCTTTGTTAGTGTACTGTGAAAATCACTTTCGATTTTTTATTTCATTGCAAGTTTGAGAAAAGCACTGTACAAATTTCGGCGCGAAACAAGGTTACAGGCCGCGTATCTATATCTGGCCTCAGTTCCTTCGTCCAGATATATCTACTTGACCTAACCTTTTGTTTCCCGTCCTCTATATTAGTAATATACTATTTCTGCCACTATGGGGCGGTGAGATGGCAGCTCTGTGGCGTAAGGTCCAACGAACTGTCAAAATAAATATTCGAATTTAACTTTTGTACATATTTTTCGGTTTGGTTGGTTTTTAGTACTCTAGGCGTATTAATTAATATCTATACGTCTCGCCAGGCCTAGTATATTGGTAAGGGTTTTTGAAATCAATAGAGAAATGCAACCTGTAGAGGAGCAGAACACACAAAGAACGTTTTCCCCTCACTAGCTCGTAAAGTGCTCGTTTATCCTTTAATACGAACGTGTAAAAACGCATATTATTCACTTGTGTGGCAAAGTAATGACCTTGGTTTTGGAATAACAAAACGTAAAATGCTCATGGAAATTGTTCCATACTAATGATAATTAAATAATTTGTTTGAGAATCTAGTGTAAAATACAAACCTTTATATAATATGATGATTTTAACATATAAATCCTAAAATTCCACAAGTAACAATTGTTTTAGTGAATGATGATAAGATGACTAGATGCAATCACAAAACGCAGAAAATGTCAACGTAAACATTGTCAAAGAATATTATAGGTTATAATCTTTATTTACCGATTCGAACACGCATAAAAATAGTAAACTAAACAACTTTCAGGATGTTTTGTTATAATTTTGTAAAAATAATGAATGAGAATGATTTAATAATGCATTGGCGTTGGTGTGCAACTACAGGAATGTGTTAAAATCGTGCTGCGTTTACTTTTTCGTGGTAAGTTTACTGCGACAAAATCTTGCATTAAATACATGATGCATTTGGAAAATTATTATCACTAACCCGATGATGATTGTAATTACAAATAATTACCTTTTTTGAGTTTCCTCGCTATAGTGAGGGGAAAAGTTTTGTGTTACATACGGGTGCAAATGTATTTTACTTCTCGTATGTTAAAACACGAGCAAGCGAAAGGATTCTATAGTTGAACCACGAGCGAAGCGAGTGGTTCTAAAATAGAATCCTGAGCGATATAATTTCATACTCGCGGGTAAAATACAACTTTGCACCCTTGTACGTAGGATGCCCTGAAAATTTCGGGAATTTAATACTTAGGAACGTATATTTGACATGTGTTATACCTCTTTCTTACAAGCATAGTCTCATTATTCGAAAACACTGGCCACTTAGAAAAAAAAAACAATGTCCGATTTTCAATTGTTTTTTAAAGTCGTTGAGTCGCTGGTGAAAATGGAGCTGTCCCGCGAAAGTTTTAGAGCAATGATTTATTATGACTTTAAAAGTGGATTAACACAACAACAATGTGGAGACCGATTAACTATTGCTTTTAGTAGTGAAGCACCTTCAAAGACGACCATATACAGGTGGTATTCGGAATTCCAACGTGGCCGTGTGTCTCTTGCGGATGACGTACGTGAGGGTCGACCGAAAACGGCCGTTACCGATCAAAACATCGATGTTGTTCGCCAACTGATAAAGGAAGATAGGCATGTTACATATCGGGAGATTCAGGAGACTTTAGGCATTGGAATGAGTCAGGTACAAGTTATTTTACAACAAGAGTTGGGCGTGCGGAAGTTATTTTCCCGGTGGATTCCTCACTTGTTATCTTTAAAAAGATTGCAAAACTTTAAAAAGATTTAATGGAGGAAGCTCAAATGCCGTTTTTAGTATTGTGACAGGTGACGAATCATGGATTTACGCATATGAGCCTGAATCGAAAAACCAATCTCGAGTTTGGGTTTACGAAGACGAACCGAAGCCGACAAAAGTTGTTCGTTCTCGCAGCACGATCAAAAAAATGGTAGCCATGTTTGTCTCCAAATCGGGTCACGTGGCGACTATCGCTCTTGAAGATCGAAGAACTGTCAATGCCGATTGGTATATAGGCGTTTGTTTACCGATTGTTTTTGCTGAACTGCGAAAAACTAACCCTAACCGCCGTATTATACTACACCATGATAATGCCAGCCCTCACACCGCTCAGAAAACAGACGACTATCTGAAGAGCGAAAACGTCGAATTACTAGACCATCCTCCGTACAGCCCCGACCTAAGTCCCAACGATTTTTTTACTTTCCCGAAAATAAAGAATCGGTTGCGTGGTCAGCGTTTTCAGACCGCGGAAGAAGCAGTCGACGCTTATAAAATGGCCATTTTGTCAACCCCCACTTTAGACTTCAATAACTGTTTTAAAAACTGGTTTCAGAGAATGAAAAAGTGTATTAAACACAAAGGAGAATACTTTGAAATTAAAATGCGTATTTTTTCCGATTCCCGAAACTTTCAGGGCAACCTACGTATAACAAATAACTATTGAACCTCGTATTGCCCAAACTGAAACAGAAACTTAGGTACTCAGTTTTGTACCTAACCTAGTTAAATCACAAGTTAACTTTTGGTTGCATATTTACGTAAGTACAAAGTTTAAATATTCAATCAGATAGTCATTGGCTAGCTGTAGTCAGCTAGCAGTGAATTACGGACCTACCTAAGTTTTCAGATTACCGTACGTATTCACATTTAATTAAAATACTGCACGCAGTTTACTAAACTCAACAAAATACATCGTAGGTACTTACATGACTGAGAACCAATTTACGAAATAAATAAATATAATAGCTTGTAAATTGCTTTTGGTGCATGTAGGTACACCAATTACGTGCAACCGACATTTAATAAACCATTCAAAATTTGTGTTGATAAAGGTCTCGGTATAAAATATTCTGCGGTAAGGTAAGTAGGGTAAGAATGCAGGTGTATTTAGTCGGCTTGGACGAGGTCTCGTCCCTCTCTGAGACATGTTAATGAGTCGCCTCGTGCCACGCCGCCCTGCAGGAGAATGCTGCGAGCGCAGCCAGCGCTGCAATTACTAACTTCAGTATAAAGTGACACATTCTTCAATTGCGGGGCGCGCTAATTAGAAGACGTGTAGCACCTCATGATTTTCGACTTCTGTTGGTAGTTGTCCGGGGATAGATAAAGTTTCTCTTTGAAAAGGTAATTAATTAATTTCGAATTTGCGGGATGGCTTATATTAAATGTACTAACCATATACATGTTTAGCTACCTATATTTAGTATCTGTATTTTGATGATATAATTAGGTATGTTTTTAATGTAACTATAGTTTCAATCATGTGGACCTACCAACAATGAGCGGTAACCGTATGCCTCTCAAACCTGTCGCCAGTCTAATAGGGCCCTGCTAACATATGATCCAACTACATTACTATACTTCAAGCACTGAGGAAGTTGTGGGCCGCGCCATGTTTGTATAAGTCTGCGATGTTAATGTAAATGTTTCATTTGAACATAGTCGTGGGTTGCCTATTTGCTAGCTCGACATTGCCCAGCTGATGTAACGTCAAGTCTATTTTAATATACTCCGTAATTATGTCATTGTTAACTTGACTAACGGGTGCCGTTTTGGCGTTTTGTAGATAAGTTGTATCTGATAATATGTTTCTAACATTAATACTTAAGTACTTATACTATGCTATGTATGTATGTATGGTCTCGATTATTTGACAAAATAAAATAGCATCTCTTCATCACCGAAAACTCTCACGATACTAAAACCGAGAAATAAGTCGAAACATGGGTAAGTATGTAAATGTATAGGTAATGACACCGAAGAATTTAATATTTGCCTTTTAACGAACTAGTCTTTGAAGACTTATTGTTTATTATACATACCTACACACATTGTTACGTTGATGTGTTTACGTTATAGTGCAGGTTTATTAGCTATTCTGTTACATTAGTCTGTTATTAAAACTTGCCTCTTGTCAGTGGTTTATCTGAGTGTAATTGTATTAATCTGAGTATATGTACCTAATTAACAATATTCACAGTCACATTGATTCTAAGTAGGTACATTAAAAGTATACAAGGTAAAAAAATGTTATACGTAGCTTAGGTGTATTCGTATGATTGAGGCCTGTTAGATCAGTCTCATACAGACAAAGACTATTAGTACATATTCACACAATCTTAAAAAAAAAAAACAATCAAAATATTTAATTTTGTAACGGATTATATCGCGTACATTAATCAATTCAATTATATCCCGATGTTTCGAATACTATACAGGGTTCGTGGTCTACAGGTGACCAATGTGAGCATGAATCCTGTGAGGTGTAAGTACAGTAGTTTTATTTTATAAATAATTATCGCATCAACCGAAGAAAATATCAATCAAAAGATATCAACCAATATTCAAACTCAGCAAGTGCACATAACGCTTTGTATTACAGCTGTACCTACTATAGTAAGATCACTAGATCACATAACATTCCGTAGACTGCTATAAGTTTATTCAAATGAATCGCGACGTGGGCGGCTGACTCCTCATTATCACCATCGCTCAATAACACTGCCCACGGTCATTTCCCATCCGTTCCGCACTCCAATCGACGACTGTCAGGTACTTATTACTTGTGTCTACCCAGCTAGAGCTGCACATCAACTATCATGATTGCACTTTAATAGTATGTAACACTGCACGTTTCATGTTTATATTACAATTAATTAAGCTGCTTATAACATTACCCTTCGTCGCGTTAATACCTACGGCATTCATGTTGCACCGCTATGAATGCGAAATTTCATTTATTTATAACTCGGTTGTAATTAGCTGAGAATCTTATGAAGGAAAACCGCAGTGGCTGTATGTATATACTCGTACTTCATACGTTGCCGGTCATACATTATTCAACAGCTCATACCTCTGCACTTCTTGACCCCTAAACCTAAAATTTATATCTTACAGTATTTTGATATAAAGTCGAGTTGGGTTTAGGAATTTAAAACGCTCTGGATTATCTATCCTAACTAATGACCGAGGATATTTAAGTATAGGTATATATAACTTCGTTCATTTCTACTGACCCACAAAATTAATCAACCGCTTGATTCATTCATCAAATCAGCAAATTAGGCTGACGCAAAAGTGAGGTACACTACATAAATGTGCCCTCTCATAGATGCAAAATATATACTTGCATGAGTGAAATAGTAGCTCTACTAACAATAGTTCCCATGTAAAAAGATATCTGAATACTGACTCAACCAAAAAATTACCAAGCCATGTATGTGGGTATATTAGGGGCCCGTTTCTCGAATGCTTGTAACTTGTAATACCACTTGAAGTCTCTTTTTAATACTATTAATTAGATATAAGGACTTCTGCTTGTATTACAAGTTACAAGCTTTCGAGAAATAGGCCCTAGGTCTCCTACTTAATAATGGGATGAGCAGGACCCCAAGGGCTACCGTGAACCAAGAGTGACCTGTAGTTTCCATGTAACACTTAAATAAGTATGAATTTATAAGTGCAATAGAGAGGCAACATGTCGATCATGGTTCACGGCAAGCCTCTAGAGAACAGATACAGTTATCAAATTCGCACCATTTGGCGTTTAATACTCTAGCTTCATACTTACTTCGCAAATATAATTTCTCTATTAAAAAGTATTTATACAGGTTATGATGTAAAAGTATAGGTTATTTTACTATAGACAAAAAAATCGAATGCCGGTTTTGCTTACTTATGATATAAACAGCAATTTATCATTCCCTGAAATCATAAGATTTTTTAGGCTTAGTTGATAAATGTATCCCATCACAGCGGCCCCGATTTTAGCTAAGAAGTTATTTAAGTAATGCATTTGTAACGGTAAGTATGTATATGAAAAAATACATACGCTGCACTCACTTACGTAAGTGTGACGAGAGTTCAATTGTGAAGTTAGCTTATTTCATAACAGGTGAAAATTGTCTGATATCGACTCCAAGATTCACTTATTTACATACCTAGCTATTTTAAAGTGTTTTATAAAGTAGGCTGGTATTTATATATTTATTTTTCCAATAGGAAACATTTGTTGAGTTAACAGCATCGCGTTTATTTCTTGTACCGACTCTTAATGCACCTACGTCTAAGTAGCGAACTTAAAAATATATTCTGGAGCAGATGTATCTGGGTTATTTGCAGTAAAAGTGTACCTTTTAATTTTTTTTGCGATTTTGGACTGTAATACATCATTTTACTCGGCATCGCGCATACTTTTCAGTTATGTAACAAAAATGTCCCTAATGTCACGAAAATAAGCACGTAAATTGAGATTACTCAGTTTAGTTACTCCCACACTAAATGTATGAAACGAAATGTAATTAACGAAACTGATAAAAAAATCTCAAATTTGTTACAGAATTTTTCATACCTTTAGTATGGAAGTACTTCCATACTAAAGGTATGAAAAATTCTGTAACAAATTTGAGATTTTTTTATCAGTTTCGTTAATTACATTTCGTTACTTAACGAAACTGAGAAATCTCAATTTACATGTATGTAAATTGAGATTTCTCAGTTTAGCTCATTATGTTGTAGATGGGTCATTTGCAGAAAAAGTGTACCTTTTAATGTCACGAAAATAAGTATACTTATTTTCGTGACATTAAAAGGTACACTTTTTCTGCAAATGACCCATCTACAACATAATGAGCTATTTAATTTCGTAAATATATATAAGTATTATATACCAGGTGTTTTCTACAGCAGGAGCAATAAATTTAACAGTAGATTGTATTAATCAAATTCAAAAATATTACCATTAATTAAATCGTTAATTAGTTCGTTCTCTTTTCCTTATATAAACTAAATCGTATCTTCAATGTACGCTATCAACCGTTTAAATAATATCGCTTGTCACCTTACAAACATTAATATTAATCTAATCATTTTATTTTAAACTATGTTTAAAAGTTGCTGCATAAAATGTTGGTTAGTTTCAAGAGTAGTACTACTTTCAGTTAAGTTTATTGCGCCTGTTATTAGGTAACATCCGTCACAATAAGTGGTTTGATGATGAAGACGGAAGGTGGCCAATTAAGAATCTTGGGAAAAACCGACGTAACTCTATAAAATTTAGATTCATTAGCCTCATTTTAATAAGTGGTACCTAGATGAAATACAGGCTGTCCGAAAACTAGGAGACATGAAGGAAATGTACCTTAAATTTTGTAGATTGGGTATTTTGCTCAAAGCAGACTTAATTTTTTTTTTGTAAAATTTAGTAATTCTGTATTCATAGACTTTCTAAAAAAAACTTGCTCCGTCTGGACATCGAACCGAACATCGTAATGTTAAAAAAAATCACCCCTTTTTTTAAACAACCAAGTACTTAATAATGATAATATAAGTTTATTTTATAAATCAGGGTTACAATGATGGTTAATACAGTAAATACAGGCTATGTATTTAGTCTATAAACTAGCAGAGCCTGTGCTATACTTAAGTAACAGTTTCCTTCCATTTGATTATAATTCTTACAATGTTCATTAGAATATGTTGTAGGCATATATAGCTAGTACACGAGGGTAATTTTTGATAAAATGTACAACAGGGGCAGTTAGACAAGTGCGAAAGTATATAATAGTTTTTAAATTGAGTGGTGTGTAGAAGTTGTAAGAAGCTTTCGGTATGAGAATAATTTTGATTTAGTAGCCAGCTCTTCACGGCTTACTTGCAAGCATACTATTCAGGTGACTGAGGTTTAGAAACTCATTTAACTTACTAAAAAAAAACTGGCAAGTAAGTAATAAAATCTTCTACTAAAAGTAGTCCTGCAGATAACACTACAGGGTATCTGTATTTTACGTTTACTCCTACGTTTTCGATGCATAGCGGTACTGGTAGTCGGCTCATTTAGGGGAAAGAGAATCAGTAATGAAGTAATGAAAATGCTTTACAAAATAATTCCTCTTACCTACATAACACCTAATTTTCATCATAACATCATCCTGTCTGTTTCTGTAAAATGTTCCCTTCAGTCCAAGTCACATCGGGCATCCTTAATGATGTCCTTGACTTGTCACCATTTATTTCCTCCATCCTAGTCGACCTAGTCTAAGCCAGTCAAACTGAAGTAGGAACATACACATAGCATAGCGTTATGAATAGCTGTTGGAAAATACCGTATGCCCAAGTATTTGAAACTTTGAAATCTATTTCAAGTGAAATACAATTTGCAACTGAGTTGTGTACATATTGGAAACCAATCTAAAGTGATATAGAGTCGTTGTTCACCTGAGTTCTGAGGATGATCGATTAGAGCTAGGTATCAGGCGCGGAGCTGCGCGAAGTCTCGGGACGAGCTGCCGGTCATCCATCATGCTATGATGCTTCGCATCCAGAGCGAGTGCTGAACGTGGACGCTCTTTATTCATGCACTATCCGTAGTTATTGATGGCTACTTAATAGTTGCAAGTACTATATATGCTGATGCTCTTACCTGATAATTAATGGATTATTTAATATGCGTGCAAAGACTCATTAACACTAGGTAATGAATAATTATGGTAATCATTTGTATATGTTTACACATTATGTATACATTTTGTCGGGTTTATAGAGCATAATACATGTTTATGCCGTTGCATGTACCTCAGTATAGATTCTTTATAGATCAAGCAATCAAAATACATGTAGGTAATCTTCTCGAATATTTTTATATAGATTATTTTACGGTAAAATAACCTATAGGTCTTTTTTATCTATAGGTGTATTGAAACCAAAATCAAGAAAAGGATTATAGAATAGAATATAATGCTATGAGTAATGGCGTAGTGTTCACTTATTCAACCCCTATATTACCCTATATTTTGAAAGCGTGTGTCACAACTAGATTTTGACCAACGAAATTACTTGAATTTCCTTGCGGCACTACTTATTGTCTCTGATAAAAAAGGCAATATAATAGAATGGTGCTCATATTTTGATACTTTAAGTTTTAGTTCTCACATGTTCCTACACTTGCATTAAGTAATGATAATGAATTTAATAAACGGGGCAAGTTTGCAAAGAGAAGGATAAACTATGTATAATTTAGACTGCCATTTACTTCTCACCTTAGGAAAATCGTTAATTGTAAGTGTACCTATACCAATCTTCAGTTTAAAGTAAAAAATGGTATAAAATATGACTGACTGTCCAATTGTCCATAGCATTTGACGTCTTTAACACATATCGTGAAACATGTTCGCAGATATATTTTTACGTTACTACTAATAAATATCAATAATTTTAACAAACAAAGTATGTGAACTTCAGGTTTTAAGTTTTAAATCGGTCATTAAACCAAGATAGTGTTCTGCAAAAGTGCGTGACAATGAAATAATGCAAGTTAGCAGGATAGTTAATTTTTTTATTATTTTCAACTGACGAATAGTAAAAACATAATTATGTGTTTTCGTTAATTTTAACTCAGTGTTCCTAGTTTCCTAAGTCACATCAACGTAGATTTTTAGCGTATTTCATTAAGTATATATTGAATAAAAAAAACTAGTATCAAACTCGAGGAGATATTGCCAAAACCTGCGTCAATAAGGTACACCTAATCGAAGATAAGTATTCGATATAAATAGTTTTTACCACGGTTGGGAGCTTTTGGACAAGTACGATAATAGTTGGGTTGTTTTACGATACGTACGAGTATATGAGATAGGTATAAGCTAGTGCTCTGCTGCTGTCTGCGGTAATAAATGGGAACGTGGAGCGCTAAGATAATATATCATGTACTCGTAGAGTCCACAAAACAGAAGAAATAAATGGCACGGCAGTAAAACATAGTAACGGAGTCCAAAATACCAAACGTGTACTTAGGCAGCCTGAAAACCAATGCCACGTTCAATATTAAGGAGTAAGGTAATATTTAAGTACATATCTATTGCATATACTTTCTTTCAAAACGCTTTCAAATAAGCATAAAACCGAGCTTATGCACACAACAATCCACCTCAATACATAATATAATTATATTCTTGTAGTAGGTACCTCAGATAAATGATCCGGTCCGGCGCAGAGCAATATACAAGGTGCCCATGAGGAAAAGGAAAAATTCTAAAAGAAGCAAAAAATGTTAAATGAGTTTTGTTCAAATCTGCAAAAAAAAAATTTTTTAGTTTTTTTTAGCTATTTTTGGTTGTTTTGAATGCCTTAATACACAATAAAAGGATTATATCAAACTATCGCAAAAAATGCACTTTAAAGTTTTTCTTTTACATTTGCTAGGTAATTGAAAATATTTTTGTTTATTTGTCTGTCAATTAAGTGTGACAAGACTAAGACAACATATTGATAAAATCGTTTCCTAAAATGCGTTTATCATAGCGTAACGGTCTAAAACGGTTATAAGAAAAAATCTAATTTTCTCTTAAAATAGACTGAATCCAGAAAACTTCATATGACATTTTTAACTTTAAATTTGGTCAGAAATCCGCTGTTGTATTTTTTCCCTTTCCTCATGGGCACATTGTATATACATATACGTAATTATAGAAGAAAACCATAGTAACCTGTTTTGATGATAGGACAAGGATAAACGTACCTACATAGGTCATTTAATTTTAGTTAAAAACCACATGGCAATGGCAATACCTATTCGGGTAGTTCTATGCGATTATTCAGTCGCAACAATCAAGTCATTACCATTCCCAAATTATTGACGAACTGCGTATAAATAGTGGGGTCATTTTCCAATATCTTGTAGCAGACGCATGTTTGTCTGCTATTCTGGCATAATAGCCTCGTTTGCTTTTATAAAACGGTAAATAAAGTGGTGATGGTAATGAACCAAAAAAAACGCGTATCAAAATCGCATAGAAACACCGATTCCTAAATTAATATAATTTTAAGAAGTCGTTGCCTAACGACAGGCTTTGTGCTCCACCGATTCCGAAACGCGGAGTCACTCATGTAGAAACACTCGCACCCAGCTGTACGTCTAGCTGCCCGATGCCCACGCCGCCGATGCCGGTGTAGTGTGCATTTGCCCGTGTTACCCAAATCACGACGCTTTTATTCAGTTTTTTCTAAACGGAAACCTAAACCCATAGTTGAGCAATTCTCAATAAGTTCGTAGTTTTGGAACAAGTCATCGATGTTGCTAAAAATTGGAGTGGTAGATTCATTAATACTGAGAAAGATTCGACACATTTCATTCAGTTTTTTCTAAACGGAAACCTAAGCCCATAGTTGACCAATTCTCAATAAGTTCGTACTTTTGGAACAAGTCATCGATGTTGATAAAAATTGGAGTGGTAGATTCATTAATTCTGAGAAAGATCCGACACATTTCGGGTCAAAATTCTTTTCGTTGTCTTGTTTCATACCACTCTGTCACGTTTTTAGTTGCTGAATCGACTACTAAGTCGATATTAAAAAAATCCGGTTCACTTGTTTTTTATCACGCTAGATTTTAATCCATACATCAAAAATTGAAAACATAACATCTTCTCATATAAAAATCACAACTTTGTCACGTTTTTTAGGGACACAAAATAAGACAACGAAAAGAATTTTGACCTTTTTCCAAAACGGCCCACGTATGGAATTTTCCTTTCTTGTTACCAGAATACCTACTACACATTATTGGAAATAATAAACTGGCAAAGAGCATGTCGGGCCATGCTCAGTGTAGGGTTTCGTAGTTATTCAAAACCGGCTAGGCCGATTATGTTCCTAATAGTTTTTATTATAAAGTATTCTATAAGCCTTTTCTTCTGGAACAATTGTTTCCGAAACTATTACTTTAGAAGAAACTTTTCTTTGATACCCTTATCTTTTTTGAAAGATTTGTTTGTAGATATTCAACAGCAAAATAAAAAATCATTCCCATTTTACTACTAGGAGAGGTACGCGAAAAATTTTTTTTCAACTTTTTATTCTACTACTTTATCGGCGTGATTAATACGTACTATACTTGTACCAAATTGCAAATTTCTAGTACTAACGGCCGCTGAGCTATGCTGCGGACAGACAGGCTAACATGGCGAAACTATCAGGGTTCCTAGTTTACTACGGATCCCTAAAAATAAATATGTCATACAAGCATTTTGGGATATTTTGGGAAATGTGGTGCATCTTGCTAAGCATCATTGACTCTATCAGCCTACCAATTTTTATAAATATCGTAATAAGATCCAAACATACAAACTTTTTGTACGTCTCACTTCACTACTGGGTACCTACAGGTCTCAAGTTACATTGGTTCTGGTTATAATTTTCTACCCTTACAGAATATTGAGGAAATTGTGAGAGTTTCCTGAAGACGTTTTTCTGCATTGAAAGGCTGCACTTATAAATATCTAATACCTTTTCAGATAACCAAGGACATTCAATACAATTCGAATTTATTTATTAAATGCTACAGGTACCCAGAAAACAGTTTCATGTATACCTATGTTGGTAAACTTCTTGCAGTGCACTCTACATATATAGGATCCGAGTATTTTAATGCATCAAGTTGAGATGGATCCCAATCTTCAATTTAGAAGCCGCTCTCCTTACCACTCATCATCTTGTACTATTCACTTGTATTATGATTATGACTTAACGGACTGTGATAAGTTATCACATTATGAATAAGTAAGGAAATAACAATAAAAAGCAAGTTATGCTCTACATTAATTTACCTAGGCATTCATATGGGATTTAGTCACGAAAGGTGTATTTTTTTTAGTATTCTGTGCTCGAAAGATAATTAATCAAATATAATGGGACATTCTTACACAAGTCGACTTCGTCCCACGGTAAACTAAATTATTGCGTGGTGGTTACTAGGCCGCGATATATATAATAGATAGATGCATATAAATACTTAAATGCGTAGAAAACAACCATAGCTACTTAGACAAACAAGTTTCCCTCCTGGGATTCGTACCACAGATCTCTGCAGTTTCGAAGACAGGGACACAACCGTCTGAGCTATGGAGGCCATCATTGATTTCGATCAATAAGGATCATAACTTGGTGAGCAGTAAGCAGTGTGCCGTACGACTACAAGAATTTTCCGCCCTCGCGGAAGCTCACTGAGCGCAGTGACGGGCGTAGGAGAGAAATTGAAAAGCGTTCAAGGGAAACATTAAATATTTACAGTCCATTGCCTACCGATTCTGAATCATTAAATATCTATCTGTTGTGGAAGTTACCAAGAGGTCAATTCTAGAAGTAAATATGACATATCGATTGAATAAGTTCGCTAAGATGTAATTGATACATAAATAACTCGCACATAAATACAAAACCGGCCAGAAGCATGGCGAGTCATGCTCAGTGTAGGGATCAGTAGTGGGCAAAAACGGGTAGGCCGTTTCGATACTAAATTATGTTCAAAATAGTTTTTATTCAAAAAGTTCTATAATAATTAATGATTTTTTGATATATATATGACCCATGGATCAAAGGTTAGAAGAGTGACTAATTTATTTAAAATGTTGGATCGGTTATCTCTATAATATAGACTTAAAGAAAACCCATACCTACATCTGGTACCTTTATTATTTTTAAGAGAATCTTTTTGTTATTTTTTCCTTTTCAACGTTACCACACACTGTAAGATTTCGGTAAAGTTTTTTTATTCCTACTTTTCGTGTAAGGCAGCTACCTCCTATCAAAAAAATCCTGTGAAACCTGGGTTAGGTAATATTTATCTGTGGGGAAAATAAACGTACTTAACATACCAACTTTTCTTCAATGTTAAATTTCAAAATGTTTAAGTTAAGTTGGTAAACAAGTATCTTATGTAGGTACAAGATAAATTGGAATTATACATTTTCAAAAGTATTATTGTGCACTAATGCTACATTATTTTCTTTACTAATTCTAGCATTAGTACACAGTCCTATTAAAAATAAATGATATTATTTAGTACCTACACAGATCTGAGCCTGATTGGTTGAACATAACCTTTATGCACGTGTATTGTGGGTGGAGTGCGAACTTGTCATGAAATGATGTCATTGATCATTACCTCAACGGTTTTAAATCTTGGTCAACTCCATTACTTGGATAATATCGAAATCTGATCGAGTTATGATCCAGTGTTATACTCCACTGTTATGGTTTGTTATACAAGATACAAATAACTCGTACGCAACTTCTTTAGCTCATTCAGTGTTATTTGTGGCAGTTAAGAAAGCCTCTTTATTTGTTTTGTATTTTGTAATCTGCGTATATGCGTATCTTAGTAAAGTTAGATATAATTCATGGTCGTCCTTGAAGCTGATGTTAATTGTAGGACACATTCTTATTATACTCACGTTTATAATGATTACCTCGTTTTTTCACTTCCGTGGTTGCATCACTGGTAAACACCAACACTTCACTCGACTTAACAGTTTATTCGTGTGTTTTACTCAGTATTTGATCACAGAGCTGTTATTCAGTGAGGCTAGTGAGCATAATCATTCGCGGTGGTGGCGAGCGAGGCACTGGAGGCGCGCCGGAGGCAGCAGGTTGCGCGGCCTGCGCGGGAGTGCCCCCTCCGCGGCGCAAGGCTGCCCCGGCGTCGGAACGCCGACCCATTCCAACTGTAACGACAAACTGTCCATTTATGTCTTTGGATATGGTTGATGGCCACAGCGACCATATGGTCCCATGATTCTCATGCAATAGCAGTGTA
>JALPQI010003204.1:0-85137 GCA_025490895.1 Thaumatotibia leucotreta | reverse complement strand
TTTCCACATCATAAAAAAAAAACATTTCACTTCACTCGCATTTTTATGTCGATTTATTTTATTTTCGATTATTCAGTGTCGTCCTGTATCCTGGGGTTTCTGGGTGCTAAAAGTAGATCAATTTTATAGGTAATTTGTACATACACCCGATGCACATGTGCGTCAATCTTCATAGCAACTAATTCGTTTGGAATACTAGATTTGATGAATATCGACAGATGGATATTTAGGTCATAAGGGAAAATTAAGGTGGAAATGAAACACACGAAATAACTTATTTTATCCGTAAAGGCCTATATTTATTTATTTATATCTGTTGACAATAATCCATGTGTGCCCGCGTTTCGTAAAAGTCAAAAAATTACAAAGTACCAGGGCCTCATAAACAGTCTGGAGCACTGACGCCTTCCAGGACACGTACAGGGCTTGTATTCGACTTGAAATCTCGACGGTTGCTCGCACCCTTTCGCTCACACAGCCAGAGCTGCAGTCAGACAGGGATGGGTGATATTCCGTCATTTTCCTCATCGACAAGACCCATGGACTACGCGTTCCATGATTTCTCTTGCCATACGAAAGGGCAACGGAAACATCTAATGAATTATTTTTCCTTTAGTCATCTATTCTTAATCTATTGTGAACGGAAGGTAGCCATAAATTAAATATTACCCTGAATTTTAGCAAAACTGTTATCCAGAAGATGTTTCCTTGCGATTTAGCTAGTGATATGTCAAAATTCATAAATTCTTAGAAATTCCTAGATTAAATGTTGTTCTTTTGTTCTAATCCCCCGTAACCATAGAAAGCTGTTTGGTTATATTTACTCATTCTAAAAATTATGAGTCACGAATCACGAGGATAAACCATTTGCTGCCGCGGAAAGATATCGTGTTAATATAAATCATTGTAAATCACCGCGTCCATGACTATAGTAGGATACAAAGAACGAATATTCATATAAGGGTTATGAACTTACACCCTTATTCATAAACGTTTGTTAACTTAACAAGTCGCTAGGTAATAATTGTTTGTCCCTTTCGGTCTTAACAATGTGCCCATACGAGCAAAGGGGAGTGTTATGTTAACAAACGTTTATGAAGAAGGGGGTAAATGTATCGCCAGTCTGTTTCAGAGAACGGCGTGTTTCAAAATTGTCAAACGTCGAAGTCAACCATTTCAACTTATGTTTAACCTTTTGAACGGCATTATCGGCTTTTGAAAATGGAAAGCTCTAGGACTTATGTACGGGTACTGTGGACTCTGAGCCATTTTTGTTCAAGCTTGGCATTCAAAAGGTTAAAGATTCCGTTGTGTTGTTACAGTTTAACTTATTTTATAATGGTCTGTTCGATTAAAACATAAAATGCATTTTGTTCACTGTAGAGGGCGCTTTGCAGAAAGTGTTCCATTGACGAAGGGACCGTGCAAGTTGGAAGGTCTGCCATCTTGTGGATTAAATCGGAAGCCTTTGCTTGATATTGGCTTTTCAAGGCAAGCAAGTGCTGCCTACAGTTCACGCATCACACGCTCCCTTGCGCGTAGGTGCTGCCATCTTCTGGCTTAAATTGCTTATACAACACATTGGTACTTCGCGCCGAATGGCACCTGTGCTGCCCTCTGCAGGTCGCGTACGCTCCTATGTTAATTTAAAAACTGGACTTTTGGTAATTGTCATAATTTTGTTTTGCACTGGAGCCGTTCTACTGTAGAGTTATCCGATCAGTGAGTTTTTATTTTAAAATTTTGATTGAAAGCTGCATTGAAGTGATTTTGATGCAAGTTATTAATGATTTGATTACACTTGGGACATTGAAAAGAAAAACTAGGAAATCCGACCACCAAGTGAGAATACTATTTTCTGAGAAGAAATACACGAGAAAAAGTGATACTACAGGTAAGTTTTCATGTTTATGTAGCTATCAGGAAAAAGACGGCATTCCAATGCGAATCACGAGAAATGCCTTAGATTCTAAAATAGTTTAATTAGTACGTTCTTTATGTAGAAAAAGATAGTTTTAAATGGCCAAATTAGGACTAATTACGCGTATTTGTATAGTGTTCAAAAAGAACGAAATATGACATCATCACCACTGTGAATGTACCATAATCATGCTTTTCAGTAATTTTGACAGCTCGTATTTTACGGTTACGTTATTCATAAATTTTGACATCCTAACTCAAAAACGGCAAGAGGAAATCACAAAAACGGCATAAGTCCGGCGCTCGTCCGCATCAAAAGTACCAGGGCGACATAAGTCGTGAGCTAGTCGGGTCAGTGGTTGCCGGGCGGGGTCTTGGCGGGGGAGGCGGGGGGCGGCGCGCTCCACTCGACGCCGTCTCCCTCGTACTGCGTGTTCTCGAGCCGCGTGATCAGTCGCTCGTCTTCGTCGCCGAACTCGCCGCCCATTAGCGAGGGCTCTCCTACTACCATGACGTCCTGGTGGCAAGGAGGCAAAGGTTACTGAATTGGTATGTTAAGTGTATACAGGGTGGCAAAAAAATACGGGTATATTAAGGTTTGAACTTCATATCTCACAACGCGAAGTGAAAGAACGAGACTCGATAAAGTTTCATATACTGGGTTCCATACGAGGGGCCGCACATAGTGTGCCACTAAGAGGGATAGACATAGTCACTTACTACTAAGAAGATACTTGTGTGTGTGGCACTTAGTGACGTATTCAACGCATTTGTCTGGCACTTACATTTAGCATCTAATGCACACACACACAAAAAATAGTGGCACAGTGATAAGGACGGACGATTATCGTTCCTTTTCACTTCCACTAGTAAAAAGTTTCATAAGACCATCCCTTTCGTTCTTGCTATTATTATAACGTTGTCAAATCCATATTAATCCTACATTCATGGTTCTATATAACATTCGCTTCCACCCCCATCTTTTGTCATGAAGATTGACGCACATGTGCGTCGGTGGCAGTGATTGCGTTAATTCCTGTCATTAGAAAAAGAAATTCAAGTTTTCAATGGGAACAACTCCTCGCGCCTATATTTTTTAATATGCTCCCTTATTCTACTGCCAGGAATTGTTGAAAAGAGTATAGTTAGAATTCGCTAAGACCCGTCGATTGACATAAAAAAGTTATTCTTATTTAGATTTACACATTAATGCATAAAACCCAGGTATAGTTCGTGAAATATAAATTGGTAACTTTCTACAGTTTCTACCTACATTATAGTAAAAATAAACATTCAATTTATATTTCTCGAACTATACAATAAGTACTTTCATTAATACACATTTCTCAGTATTATGGTTTGCTTTTGGTTAGTTTACATACAGCACTAATGCAATTCAGTTTAGGACCTAATCTGAATCGCAGTGTATCAGTTCCATAGAATAACTGTCAAAAACTGACAAGTAAAACCTAAACTGAATCGCATTATCTTATATGCTAATCAGTTTAGGTTCATGGTGCCCCACCTGTAATTTGATCTGAGTGCTTTTGGCGGTCAATAGTTACATTTATTTATACAGCACCTATAGCAAGGAATAAGCTCAGCTAGGAAGGCCATCGCCCCAGGCGGTACAGGGAGGGCCGCAAAACAACATTGAAAAAAAAATAGTAGATTGTGTCACAAGAGATCAAAATGGTATATTTCCGGCGTGGGCGTATATTGAATCCTGAATGGAGCGACGGATTCCACAATTGAATCCCGACCGTAGGGAGGGATTCTGAAGTGGAATCTTGAGCGTAATGAAGGATTCAAGCGTTAACGCCCAAGACGAAATAATTTTGATACCGTGTGACACATACTGCTTTTCACACCACCTATGAGAAAAAAGATATTATCACATATTTCATATTTATGCAAATAATCGATTCTGAAGAAATTTTTATCAATTATGAACGTGTTTATTTCCATATGTCATTATAATTTTTTAGGCTGGCAATAGAAAGTCCTTGAACAAAAAAGTGCCACTTTGATCCCTCCCAGCAGGGAAGAAAAGGTCCGTATTCGAATAGGTGGTGTGAAAAGAAAATTTGATATCACTAAAATGGGGCGACAAACTGTTCGGCGCCAGGCGGCAACCGCACATACAGGGTGTAATCGATAAGTGTTTACAGGCCATAATTCCGCAAAATATGAGAAATATCAGAAAACTTTTAACTGATATCGAAAGTAGTAACCCAACGAGTAAAATTACATTAATAACTTTTTTGAAATAAAATCAGAAATCTCCCAAATATTTACTTCAAACCCTTCCATACATTTAGTAGGTAACCGTTCATTCAAAGATAACAAACTTTTCATTTAAGAATAAATGTTAGATCAATGGTTTTATAAACGGTAGAATTATTATTTTATTACAATGTATTCGTATAAATAACGAATCTCTAACAGTTTTATCTCTTACGACACCCGACATTCTTTAAGGCTGTAAGTCGTCATACTAAATGTATGGGAGCGTTTTAACTTAGTATTTTTAATATTACTTCATCTATTTAGAAAAAGTTATTAGTATAATTTTACTCGTTGGTTAACATACTTTCGATATCACTTAAAAGTTTTCTAATATCTCTCATATTTACGGAATTATGGCCTGTAAACACTTATCGATTACACCCTGTATAGGGTAACTGTGCGGTCACCGTCTCGGGTGGGGATGCGTACCTGGCTGGCGAGGCTGAAGTTGGGTCCGGGCGAGCGCTTCTTGGCGGGCGCGGGCGGCGCCGCGTTGGCGCCCGCGCTGCCCTTGCGCTTGCGCCGCTTGCTGGCCGGCCGTTGCGACTCTGTGGAGACATTTTTATTTGTTAATAGGGATGATGACTGTAGTTAAAATACTGGTGTAGTGAGAAATTACTTGCCTTCGGAAACGTTCGTAAACACATGCTGTTTCAGGCAGTGTCACCGAGTCTGACTGAAGTAGCATGACAGCTATTACTGTCAGTCTCAGTGAGATAGACTGAAACAGCATGACGTTGACGAACGTTTCCGAAGGCAAGTCATTTCTCACTACATCTGTAAATCATTTAACATTATGCACGACTTAATTCACTTAATACACGAAGAAATTACTAAGATGTAGATTGCAGTAATATTTGTACAGAACTTCTATTTAATAAATTGAAAAGAACTTAAAAGAGTAAGGTCATTTGGCAGTACTCAAACGTGACGTCACTTTTGAGTATTTCATATAAAATTCCATAGTGGTGATCGTTTTGACAGTTCGAAAAAAGATGCTTGCCAGTCATCATGCCTATTCTTTGAGTAGGTAGTTAATTTTAGTTTAATCTCCTCAAATTACACTGAAAAACAGTTGAAAAACATAAAAGTGAAAACTCCGACGCTAACTACGGAAACCTAAAAACGACGTCTTTTGCAAAAGTACCAGGCGCACATAACACACTGGTCTTGAGGCAGTCGCGAATGCTATGTGCATCTTACATTTTACAAGTCTGAACCATACATACATAGCTTAAAGAACACAAACTGATATAAACGTACACAGTCCGTCTTAATAGCTTCTATTACAAATCCATAAGGTTCATTTTCAGTACAGTGAACAGTTCACTAAACATGACGACCAATAAATTCCAATTTAAATAAAAAGTAGGAGGTTCTCATCTCAATTAGACTAACTGTACGACTAACTACTTTTTTTGTTCTAATAAACTTATTATTATATCTCCGAGAATCGTGAACTGTTTTTAAAACTTATTTTTGTGATCAAACGTGTATTACCCCGAGATGGTCCCGTTGGCACCAAGTTGGGGCCTGATGATGGGATCTTGGAGAAATCGAGGAATCTCTTCAAATGTTATAGGTACATAACATACATGTATATGGCGCTTATGAAAATTTTCATTCATTTACTCTTGTATTTACATTTGCATTCAGAAAGTAGGATTTGATGATAGAAAACCAATAATGGAAACCACGAATTATAGGATCTTGGAGAAATCGGTTGAAGATGGTGGTTTTTAATTTTTTTTATTTGATGATTCTAATTCTACTGACGTTTGTTATATTTATGGCTACATACTGTACAGTCAAAGACAAAATAAGGTGTACACAAAAATGTTTAAAAATATGTGCACTTCCAGTGCACTCTGATTCTGTGTAATAAGAACGTCGTAACATATTTATGAGCGGATTCTTTCGATACTTATTTTGCACTGACTGTACAACGTGTACAGAGTAAAAGTACCAGGCGCGCATAACTCACCGGGAGGTGCGACCATGCGCTGCCACTTCTGGAAGAGCGTGGTCTTGAGGCAGTCGCGCGGCGAGAGCGCGTACGCCTTGTGCCGCGACATCAGCTCCTGCATCGGCTCCAGGATCACGCATAACTGGAATCATAGGTGCGGTGTTACTTTATGGTTATGTTATCCTGGTAGCTCAGTTTATTTTCTTGTACGTCAAATAATTACAGTGTATACTTAAATCGAATATAAGCGATAGATTAAAGCGATTTTTCTGCCCTCCGGCCGGCAAACAGCAATTTGCCGGCCGCTGCGCTAAACTAAGTTGCCGCTAGCCGGCTCCTTTGAGCAGAAAAATAGTATACACATCTCGGCCGTTAAATGGGAAAGCCTCGGATCACATGTTTGTCGGCCTCAGCTTCGCCTCGGTCTACAATTTCACGTCATCCGAGACATTTCCCACTTAAATGGCCTTGGCATGTAATCTACTATTAAGTTACACTTAATTTAATTGTGATCCCATGAAGCTTTTTCAAAATTTACTGAGCTTAGAACATAACACGATATCCACTACCTACTAAAATTACCCTTTAAATGTACATTTAACTCGAAAGTGTTGCATTACATAACGATTATTTTGTAAGTTTCTGAACATGCTTGTTTCCGATTGTGATTCCTTCAAGTTTTCAGTTTACTTCGAGATATGGCATCATGATATCAGGATGCTTAGCCAAGTTGCCAATCGCTAACGTTTTCATTCTTCTCTGTCATTCTTTTATATTAGCGCGTCAAAGACAGTTAGCCGCCTTTCGTTTACGATTGACGATTAAGCGTTAGCGATTGACAACTTGTCTAGGCACCCAGCAGTGTTATTCACTAAGGAAACCGCCTTGCTGTCAGCGCTGTGTCAGCGCTGCGCCAGCGTCTAGCCTAAAAACGGTATTCGGTATGCACTTTAAACGACACTAGCGCTCGGCGACGAATGCGGCGTGAGCTGGAACTACACTGCGTCGAGAGTTTGACGTTTAATGTGTGAACTCCGTATTCTCTAATGAAAAACAGCGACGAACTCGCCCACAACCTCGCTCACAGCCTCGATTCCTAATGTCAAATAAAACAGCTAGGATTTTAGACAAGGCTGTCTCGACATCGAGCTCGTTGACGAACGCAGCGTCGAATGTGTGAATAAGAGAATAGCATAGCTGTACTACGTTAGTGAATACCGTTTTTCGCAGCGCTGCGCTCGACGTCGAAGTGAAGTGTCGTCGAGCTCGTTGATGAACGCAGCGTCGAATGTGTGAATAAGAGAATAGCATAGCAGAACTACGGCGGATATACTGACCCTCAGATAGTTAAGCGTGGAGTTGGTAATGCCCTGGCGGGTGATGTTCTTGGAGAGCTGGTCTAGAGCCGCATGGTCGGGGGGGTGCACGGCGGCGCGGGGGATGAGCTCCCGGTGTGCTCGTACTGCGAGGTGCCACGACTTGATGCGCATCAGGTCGTCGAACGTGAACTCCAGGATTAACCGGCCTTCTGTGCACACCTGGAATTTACAAAGGGATTGTTAGATTATTGAAGAATATTTCACCAAACTACTCGTACTGCGACCATAAATAACATGGACGTCTAACGCCAGCTCAAAAATGCCCCCAAAAACAATAGGCATGATGACTGTAGTTAAAATATTTTTTTTAACACTATGCAGGACATAATACACGAAGAAATTATTACTAAGACGTAGATTGCAGTAATTTCTGTACAGAACTTCCATTTAATAAATTGAAAAGAACTTAAAAGAGTTGGTCATTTGGCAGTACTCAAACGTGACGTCACTTTTGAGTATTTCATATAAAATTCCATAGTGGTGATCGTTTTGACAGTTGGAAAAAAGATGCTGATTTGACTTGCCAGTCATCATGCCTATTGTTCAATTGTGCCAAGATGGGCAGGACATAGCGCTTTTCTTAACACCACACACGCAGTGTTCTATCCGTGCGGTGACGGAGTAAGAATACAAAAATCACCGCCCCTCTCTTCCCGTGGGTGTCGTAGGAGTCGACTAAGGGAAATACTGAGTATCCAGCTTCTCAGCCGGTGGTAGGGTATTTTTACTAGTACCCGCCTGGTTGGCTACCACCGTACATTCGGTGTAAACGCCCGTGAAATGACTTTCCTTCGTGTTTGCCGTGTTTCGGGGTCAGCCGGTGTATTTACCAGCATCTAGCGGGCCAGCAAGGCGGTGGCAACTAACAAGTTACTGATTGTCTCCTGTTCGTTGCCGCCGCGATTTGGGCTCTACTTTGCACTTACGATCAGGTGGAGTGGAGCCACTTTGTTGTGCCAACGTTATTTTTATTGGGTCGGCAACGCGCATGTGACACCCTGAGGTTGCAGGCGCCCATAGGCTACGGTGACTGCTTTCCATCAGGCGGGCCGTATGCTTGTTTGCCACCGACGTGGTATAAAAAAAAAAAAAAAAAACGCAGTCGACGCAACATCTTTGACAAATGCTTATAGAATATAGCCAATCAAAACTTTGATGGACCAATCACAACTATTTTTAAATGGCGGTTTAAGTTTTTATAGGTTGACATTGAAATTCATTCATTCAGTTAATTTTTCTAACTGGATCCTAGATATCTGAATAAAGAATTTAATTATTTATTATTTATTTAATTACCGTGAAGCATTGAAGAGGGGGTGACACTTGTCAACTAAAATTCAGGACCGTTTTTTAAAGGCAATTTAATATGGCGTGCGGCTTCCATGTTTTATTTGTTCGTAGTACTCGTACATCTATGTAGATAAGACTAAGAAGTCAAATGATATTTTGACCGATCGCAAGCGGCTGCGAGGATTGCGAGGGTGGCGGAATATACAACATTTTTAGGTTTATATTTCCTGCACACACGATTTCGATCATAAATCTAAAAAATATTAGCAGGATTCGCCATGGTTATGCTGGTGTTGTGGAAAGGACTAGGGTCTCGTCTCGGGCAGGCAGAATCGACCAGGCCATCATAATTCATCAACTCATCACCGTGGCTGTTACGGAGGGATTAGGATTGCATACTGTAGCAGGATGGTCACAGTCCAGCTTTATGCTGGTGTTGTGGAAGTACTAGGGTTGCATACTGTAGCAGGGTGTCTCGGGTATACACTTATACAGGAATCGACCTTATGTTCCTGATACAGCGATCAAAGTCCAGCGTGGCTGTGAAGTACTAGGGTTGCATACGGTAGCAGCATGTCTCGTGTATAAACTAACCATAGTGAACATAGGTTTCCCGTGGTGCGTAACCATGGTACATTGTTCAGAGTCCAGTGTTATGCTAGTGTTGTACAATTGTACATAGAAGTACTAGGGTTGCATACTGTAGTAGGATGTCTCGGGTATGAACTAACCTTAGTGAACATAGGTTTCCCGTGATGCGTGACCATGGTACAGTGGTCACAGTCCAGCGTTATGCTGGTGTTATGGAAGTACTAGGGTCGCATACTTTAGGAGGATGTCTCGGGTATGAACTAACCTTAGTGAACATAGGTTTCCCGTGATGCGTGACCATGGTACAGTGGTCACAGTCCAGCGTTATGCTGGTGTTATGGAAGTACTAGGGTCGCATACTTTAGGAGGATGTCTCGGGTATGAACTAACCTTAGTGAACATAGGTTTCCCGTGATGCGTGACCATGGTACAGTGGTCACAGTCCAGCGTTATGCTGGTGTTGTACATAGAAGTACTAGGGTTGCATACTGTAGCAGGATAACTAACCTTAGTGAACATAGGTTTCCCATGATGCATGACCATGGTACAGTGTTCAGAGTCCAGCGTTATGCTGGTGTTGTGGAAGTACTAGGGTTGCATACTGTAGTAGGATGTCTCGGGTATGAACTAACCTTAGTGAACATAGGTTTCCCGTGGTGCGTGACCATGGTACAGTGGTCACAGTCCAGCGTTATGCTGTGGCCTATTTCACCATAATTACAAGTCTGACAATTGTAAAATATCCCTGTTACTGACGTCAGAGGCCTCCGTAGGCTACGGCTACCGCTTACTATCGGCCGGTCCATGTGCTTGTTTGCCACCAACATAAAATTATTACTAATAACGTTATTATATCGTTAATAAACTACTTTTTATTTTTCGAAACCCGTGACAATTGTCGCAAGGTTTAGTACAATTTTCATTAAATCTTGACATGAGGTTCGGCATATGTCGGAATTTCGCTACACTACAATTGTCGTGTTTTTTGTGACAATTGTAATTTTGCTTCACAAAAAAGTAGTTATTTACTGCTAATTTATTAAAGTTCTTGCACTACATTTTATGTTGGTGGCAAACAAACGCACGGCCCTTCCGATTGTAAGCGGTAACTATAGCCTAGAGACGCCCCCGATTGGAGAAACAGTAGATTTACAATTGTAGCACTTGTCAATGTGGTGAAATTGGGGCCTGGTGTTGTGGAAGGACTCCTTGGGTTGCCGCATCGTATAGTACAGCTCTGAGACTCCGCCCTCGTATATACTGCGGAAGTAACGCAGTATGCTGGTGTTGTAGAAGTACTAGGGTCGCATACTTTAGGAGGATGTCTCGGGTATGAACTAACCTTAGTGAACATAGGTTTCCCGTGGTGCGTGACCATGGTACAATGGTCACAGTCCAGCGTTATGCTGGTGTTGTGGAAGGACTCCTTAGGTTGCCGCATCGTATAGTACAGCTCTGAGACTCCGCCCTCGTATATACTGCGGAAGTATCGCAGTATGCTGGTGTTGTAGAAGTACTAGGGTCGCATACTTTAGGAGGATGTCTCAGGTATGAGAATAATCGACCTTAGGTAACCATGGCACAGTGATAAAAGTCCAGCGTGGCTGCAATGGAAGGACTAGGCTCGCATACTTTAGGAGGATGTCTCGGGTATGAACTAACCTTAGTGAACATAGGTTTCCCGTGGTGCGTGACCATGGTACAGTGGTCACAGTCCAGCGTTATGCTGGTGTTGTGGAAGGACTCCTTGGGTTGCCGCATCGTATAGTACAGCTCTGAGACTCCGCCCTCGTATATACTGCGGAAGTAACGCGGTATAAGCGTCCTTCCTATTGCTGGAATTTGAAAAACACATGTTTAGTTTTGCCACAGAGTACACAAATAACAAATAACTTAACTCTATAATCATTAATCTCTGGTTTGACTTTGCCAGTGGGATGGGCACTTTGGCACCTGGGGCTAGGATTGAAAGACTTCTTGATTAATAATAAATAATCACCAAATTAAAAGTTTAAAAACCGGACGTATTGCGAAAACACAAATCAAACTATTTATTAACTAAATATTATGATTTGTATTTTTTTTATTTTTCCCAGTAGTCACACTACTTAATACTATATAAATTATAAATATTAGATGTCATATATATATACCAAAGAAAAACGACCAAGTTCACCTAATGTCCGAGGTGGGGATCGAACCCATGTACTCAGCTTTCGCGGCTGATGCCTGTACCCCTCGGCCACTCGGTCTTAGGGCCCGTTCAGACGGACAGCATTTCAACTGCAACCCAGCTGCAAAGTGGCAGTTCCGGGGCAGTTCTGATGCAGTTGGACCAACTGCATCAGAACTGCAAACCCGTTGTGCAGTTCGCTTGCAGCTGTCATGCAGTTCGGTCAACCGCACACCAACTGCAATCTGGCTGCAATTTTGTTATGCAGTCGTATTGCAGTTATATTGCAGTTGGTACGACTGCAATACAACTGCAATAACTGCTCATAATGTGTGTAGTGTATGTTCCACAGAACAAAAATTTTCTGTTTTGTGGTATGTTCCGCTCCGCCAGTTACTTGTGGAAGTGAATAGAATGTAAAAACTGAACTGAATAGATAACAAAGCTGCATTGCAGTTCTATTGCAGTCGTACCAACTGCAATATAACTGCAATACGACTGCATAACAAAATTGCAGCCAGATTGCAGTTGGTGTGCGGTTGACCGAACTGCATGACAGCTGCAAGCGGACTGCACAACGGGTTTGCAGTTCTGATGCAGTCGTTATGGGCACTTTTGCCATCGATTTAAAATACCGGTATATAGGGTATTTTATATCGATGACTTTTGCACCAGGAATGACATGAGGGGTAGGAGGAAATGATTAAAATGTATTTTTATTTTTTATTTCATTGTGTTTTCTAGTTTGAATAAACCTTCAAAAGCTTTTCAAGGTACCTACGTGGAGCACTTTATGGTTTATATATATACTGTTTCCCTCATATGCACATGCTCATATGCATGACTGCCCTGTAATAATTTATTACATACAACATCCGGCTCGAAGGACCATGACTAAATTGTGGTGAGGTTATCAGGTTATCACGAAATTAAATTAATGAAATTATTAATTCCCACTTCAACTTTTTTATTTGGTGACTTTGATCAACCGACGATGTCCGGATCTAAAATCCCGGTTAATCAGATTCCTTTTTATCCTGGTTGACAGATTTAAGATAAGAACCCTCCACAACTTACTGTATCTCTTAGGTCCATCTTCTAAACAGAAGGTGAGGGTTAGCGTCGCATCGTCCTCGAAGAACTCTGTCGCGAACGCGTCCCACCAGAGGTTGTCTGAGTCCTGAAACGTGAAAGACTCTGCGTTAGTTATGCGCTCCTGGTACATTCTGAAGGTTATCCTCTTTATGATGACGGGAAATTGTATGGAAGTATCCTTTTTCTATATTTTGGTAACAAAAAGAGAAGGTTTCATACAAACATTTTGGGACATTATGTTAAATGTAGTGGATCTTTTGCTCGGCAATCTCAGCGTCATTGACTCTAGGGTCATTTGCAGAAAAAGTGTAACTTTTCTTTTTTTTATGCGATCATGGACTGTAATACACCATTTTACTCGGCATCGAGCGTACTTTTCAGTTATGTCTCTAATGTCACGAAAATAAGTATGTAAATTAAGATTACTCAGTTTAGTTACTCCCATACTAAATGTATGAAACGAAATGTAACGAAACTGATAAAAAAAATCTCAAATTGTTACTGGAATTTTTCATACCTTTAATCCATGAGTAATTAAAGTGAGAAATCTCAATTTACATACTTATTTTCGTGACATTAGAGACATACTTTTTTGTTTCATAACATCATAACTGAAAAGTACGCACGATGCCTATTAAAATTTAAAATGGTGTATTACCTGCAGTCCACGATCGCATAAAAAAATTAAAAGTTACACATTTTTTGCAAATGACCCTCTAACCTACCAATTTTTATCAATATCAAAGACTTGATCTAAATGTACAAACCTTATGAGAAATTCTTTAATAGGAGTTGAGCTAGGAGATATAGGGAAGGGACTTATGCAAACAAAAAAAGATCGAAGCCACTAGAATCTTTAATTCTCATTAAAACCATAAATCGAAGCCTATAATATTATTCTATTATATTATATCGGTCAAAATTCTTTTCGTTGTCTTATTTTGTGTCCCTAAAAAAACGTGACGTAGTGGTGATTTTTGTAAGAGATGTTCTTTTGTTTTCAATTTCTGATGCATGAATTAAAATCTAGCGTGAAAATGAATTATAAGTACACAAGATTTTTTTTATATACTGAGTCGAAACAGCAACTAAAAGCGTGACAGAGTGGACAAGACAAAGAAAATAATTTTGACCCATATTAAAATTACCAATGAGAAGCTACCACGGAATCCACGGATATGAACACTTGGAGTGCAAAAGGGGCAGAAAACAAATCTTAAAAGTAAAAATGCCACATTTTGCCATTTGGCTGCCCCAATATTACAAGTAGGGTGGTTATACCGGTTGGCGGACAGTTAAGGGAGTTGCCGACTTTCAACTCTAAAAAATATATATTTTAGGCAAAAAATTATACTGATTTGTATGTCAATATGTCAGAAATATAGTCTATTTATGGAAAACAACTTAAAATCTGGTGCCTCGCACGTCTATATTTTTTAAATTGGACTAATGTACGAAAATAGCCGAAACACCGGTTGGCGGACAGTTTTTTCAGTTGGCGGACACTACGTGCCAGTTGGCGGACACCGGTTTTTGGGCATAATATCTCAAATAAAACAACATATATCATTAGATATTAATCATTTATTATGGTTTATATATATATTCGACTTCTTATATGGTAAACAATAGTAATCACTTATATAAAACAGGAAAAAAAAACATTTAAAATATGTTCATGAATTACTGTTTTTTTCTCTTTGGGCTCATGCATAAATCATGTGAGCTTTTTTCGGCTACTTTGACCCCCCCCCCTCCCTCATGGTGATGTTTGGTGAGTTTCTTGGCTAGACCCCCCCTCCCCCTACCAGTATTTTTCTCATTGAACTTTTCACGTTCGCTAGCCGAAATTCACAATATTTCATTTAGAAAATTTAGAAAAATACACGTGAGGTCTCCTTGTACCCCCCCTCCCCTACAGTGATCTTTCGTGATATTTTCTTGAACCCCCTCCCCCCCTATAGGACCTCCCGTGATTTATGCACAAGCCCTTTACCATTGAACATCTAATCAATAAAATATGAAAGAAATATGGCAGAGGCTCGCAACTACAATATACCTATTATCTTACATTTTAAAACTAAAATAATTTGAAAAAAAAAATCACTTGTGTATGGAATGGAATTTTCTTATTCTCTCTGGAATCGAATTGAATGCCCCCTTTTCATATCGGTTAAAAAACACCTTGAGTGTACAAATAAAGATTATCCTCAATACGATCACGTCAAAGTGAGCTGTAATCTAACTTAAATTCGTATTAGTGCAGAAGGCCGTTTAACAAACATACTACCTAATAGAATCATCGTGGTTAACATTACAGTCTTTTTAACACAAACTAATCACTCTTAGCTTCTTAATATTCACACGTGTCCGGATAACTGAATGCACAATTTCGTCGTTTCAGTTAACCGGACACCTGTTTACGACTATCTTTACACCAATTTTACAAGACTTTGTACACAAATTATGTGGTCGCCAACTAAAAAATAGCTTGATTATACAATTATCTAAACATATTATGAATATTGAACACGTCCATTCATTACTTTTTACAAAAAGTGAAAATCAAAATTAGCTAAGGTGAGTCAGTTGGCGACAACCTGTCCGCCAACCGGTGTAACTCCAAAAACTGAACACCGGTTACGCGGACAGTCGATATTTTATAAATTTAGTAAGTAAAATTTAAAAAAGTCTATGTAATAACATTAAGCAACTCATAACTCGTCTAAATAAATGCATAACACAAAAGTCCAATAAATAAAAATGCCACACTTACGCTTATGCGCCGAGCGGAATCCTTATTTTTTTCGTAAGCTTATCGCATTTCCACTCACCACCGTGTATTAGCGTAAACTAACCGGCTTATCTCTGGATAAGGGCGACATCCATTGTTTTAATTTTGGTGCAGTTTTGTCACTCATCTACCTGAGAACCGCATTCCACGTTCATATTGTTATTACATATTGTATGGTTCTTATTTATTTGATTTTAGTAAACATTGTCGGCAAAGTGTCCGCCAACCGGTACTGTCCGGGTAACCGGTATAATCACCCTACAAGGTTCTATGTTGCACTTTAGTCATTTGAAATTGAAACATTGTCACACTGACACCTAGTCCAGGCCTACTACCGTGAAAATTGAAATTCATAAATATCGAGGATTTTTCTCTGTCACTCAAACGAAGCCGTCATTAGAGTGAGAGAGACAAATCCTCGAAATTTACGAATATCCATTTTCGCGGTAGGGCATCAGTTTTTATTAAGTATCCAGAAAATGTAACGATTTGCCGCTAGTTACAAGAAATCTGCGATGCGGTAAATGGCTATATTTAGGATTTTTTTGTCTTCATATGTTTCATTCAAACTTTCTTTAACATAATATAAATTATGTATTAAGTATAAAAATAGCTAAAAACGTCCATTGTGCAAGACTTTTTGATTCAAACACATGGGCCAAATTCGTAACTAATTCATATTACAAATATAAAATGTATACGAAAATGAAATCTCCCAACCATAGATGGCGCTAATATAAATATTGTGAAATACACAACCAAAATCAGAGATGGCGCTAGTAGCATTAAACAATAAACGCCACTCCAAAATTGTTGTTTATGAAAATAATGCTTCATACTGTTCATTTGATGTCACTTTGATCGCTGACACGTATAAATAAATTATCGAAAGCATGGAATTGTATGTGTATTGGTATTGTACGTTTGCAAACCCTAGAGTCCTCAGACATTGCATATCGTCGCTATATACTTTACTCATTCTCTGATGTAAGTACAGCAATCAATTCATGGAAATGTCAGCTTTTTCACACTCTCAATAAGAGTGTTTTTTCTATCATTTAAGTGTTGCAGATATGAGGTTGAGTACCAAAGTATAGCGATGATATTAGATTATGTCGACTCATCTATCATCATTTGACTGATAGTAAACCTAATTGTAAATACATAAGGTCCATCTTAAGTTACTGTTATTAACACCACAACAAATAACCAAAAAAAACCGATATATCAAATTCAGTATAAATGGCGGGAAATACAAATTCTCTATTAGTAGTCAACGTATAATCCTTATGATTATGAAAAATTGTTTTTTTTTCCTAAAACTTCGTCTTTTTTTTCTAAACTAAAACCAGATGCGTGACGTGCGCGTTGTAGCATATGTAAATGTCATACTAGATGGCACACCGCTTGAGTGCTTAGCAAAACGGTGTGTATCTGCAACGACTTTTTCCTAACTAGTGCGCAAAAGTAAACTTTGCGCACGTTTCGTTTTCGTTGCACGATTCGTGCGTTCTCTATTTAAGGCACTTTTCATGAAAAAAGTCGTTCGATACACGTGTAAAAACTTATTTTTAAAAACTTTTTTCTAAACTAAACTTTTTTCGGGTTATTGTCGCTCTCGTTTCACTCCATCTACAACTATCACCCTCGTCGAAAATAGTACATTTCCTAACTAGTGCGGGAAAACTTTTTTTCGGCGAGGGTGAAAGTTGGAGCCCGAGTGAAATAGGGGCGACAATCACCAGTTAAAAAAAATTTTTGCACGTGTAAGGGACGATTGATTTCATAACAAGTGCGTCAAAAAGAGAAATTACCGCGCGCGAAGCGTGCGCAAAGTTCGTTTTTGCGCACTAGTTAGGAAAAAAATTTTTTGCACTCGTATCGAAATGTTCTATTACATTAGCTACAAGCTACAAAGCGCATGCCACGGACACGCGCACGTATACATGCTGCACATGCATTTGGCGTGGCCCGGCCTTAAGGCTTATATTGTATAAAGTGTGGTAACTCACCTCTGTCCTCTGTTGTAACCGTTTGTTGAGTTCGTAGACTCTGTAATCCGGTTGTCCGAAATATGGAGTGTGCCGCCTGGAAACAAGAGAAAATACTATTTAATACACAATTCCACAGCACAATAGAAATAGGTATAAACTATAGGGAAGTCAATTCTGATCCTATAGTTGATTTCCATTTTCTGAAGACCTTTTTCGAGATCAGTGCGCTTAGACAAGTTGGCAATAGTTAGCGCTTAATCGTAAATCGTAAACGAAGGGCAGCTAACACTCTTTGTCGCACTAACATGAAAGAGTGACAGAGAGGAAAAACTAAGATACGCTTCTAAGCGTTAGCGATTGGCAACTTGGCCAAGCATCCAATCCAGCTCTCAAAGTCGTAAAAAGTGCCCCCCCTCTATTTTTGAAACTTTGGGATATAAAATTCTTAAAAAATGGTGGTGATGCATATTAATAACTTCTTTCAAGGATTTTTGGTTAGATCAACGTATCTCTTATAGTTTTTTTTACTGAACTTGGCATTAAAAACCGTGCTCGTGGATTGCCGGCCTATAGTCATAAAAATGTTTGTAGCAAAGGAGTTTCGTAGAGTTAATAATGCCTCCTGCAATACTGTGTATATTTTTTTGTATGTGGGTACCTATGTTATTCGATATTTTCGAGAATCGAGAACGCGATTTTCAATTTTATTTTTAACCGAACGTGTATAACCCCGAGTTGGTCCCGTTGGCACCAAATCGGGGTCTGATGATGGGATCCTGGAGAAATCGGTTCTAATTTTTTTTTATATCATGATTATTTATATTTTAACGACAAACGGGTCTTAATCGCGTAACTTATGTCTAATTTTATCCTGAAATTAAACGTAAGTATACGCGATTACAACCCGTGTTCAGTATCGCTTTTCAATTAAATAAAAGAGAAGAATTTTTGTTTCACGTGAAAAATATTTTTAATTTTTGTATGGGAAAAAAAATCTTCTGCCATTTTCCTAACTGGAACACGATACTGACCATTCCTTTAAACAGAGAACAACCATTAAAATGTCACCCTGTATAGTGGTTAATGTTTTTAATTTCAACTAAATAACTTCAGACACCAGTAAAGAAGCCGTAACTATTTCTAGAATAAACAGAAGGGCATGTGAAATATATAGGCGCTTCTTGCTGGCGGATGACTTCATTTTCCGAACAGACTCTAGTGGTCTTCATTTGATTGTCGAGAGTCCGAGACTTGATTGGTTTTGAAGACATATAAATGAAGGTCTGCGGCTATCGCGCGTGGCTTCAAAGTTCAAATACTTCCATAGACAAGATTAAAAAGTTACGTTTTTTTGTTTTTTTTTTAACAGACTTCAAAAAAGGAACACTTTCAGAACACAATCTTGGTTTTATCGCCAACTTAAAATAAAACCATGAGTTCACATAATTTTTTAGTTCAAATGTTTGAAATCTACAAAATAGTACATTACGACACAAGTGCGAAAAACATGAAATTCGAAACGAGTGGCGATGTTTTAAAACACGACCGATAGGGAGGAAGAATCGACACGAGTTACGAATTTCGTTTTTGCACGTGTCTCGTACGACGTTTTTTAGCACAGATGGCCCTCCGAAGTTTTGAACGTGACGTAGAATGACACACTTCTCGCACTAGAGCCTAAAAAAGGCACCATCTGTACTAAAATATGCGTTTCACGATCACGAATTGTGTCAACTGCCAAAGTCAAAAATAACAAATTATATTGAAAGTCAGCCATATTTGATTATATTTTTCCCTTTTCTGCTTGCGCACTGAATAAATCACTCGTGCTTTTGGTTTAAGGACTTAATAATACGACTGAAAAAAGACGAAATAATATTTTCCTAAATCTTATCTAGTCTACTTATCTGCTATCTCCAAGATTGGTTTACATTAACATACATTTAAATCCATTACGTCTAAATTGGGAACAACTTTGAGAATAGTAGACCAAGGTTAGGCATTAAAATAATAAAGCCATGCTATTCTACAGTGGCCGTGTGGTGACGGCAGTAAGAATACATTTGTCACCACCCCAACTCCTGCGGGTTTCGTAAAAGTCGACTAAGGGATTGAAGTGTCACTGACCATTAATTGATAAAAGATTGATGATGGGCAGCAGCGTCATCATAGTGGACGCATTACTGCGATCGCCAATCCGCTTGCCCAGCGTGGCGATTATGGGCATTTACCACCTAATGCGTCTATACGCATATAGGAGAGGCCTACGTCCAGCAGTGGACTATCATAGGCTGATGATGATGATGATGATGACCTCCTAATGCGTCTATACGCATATAGGAGAGGCCTACGTCCAGCTGTGGATTATCGTAGGCTGACGATGATGATGATTCTACAGTCGCCATCAGATGTATCGTACGTCCGGAGCGTTCAAAAATATCTGAACACGCCTCTATCGTTATGGTAATAAAGTCGTGTTCATATATTTTTGAACGCTTTGGACGCTACGATGTATCTGATAGCGACTGTGTATACCTAGAGTACTTATCTGTCTTAAAATCTAGAACATTGGCTTCTTGCTGTCCTAAATAGTTTACCGTAAGTAGGCTAAAATATTAGCCAAAAGCCAAATTAGATGTGAACTATTTTACAAAAAAATTAGTCACCATCATATATTTTGTCAGCCTCCGTAGCCTAGTTGGTAGTGACCCTGCCTACGAAACTGGAGGTTCCGGGTTCGAATCCCAACGAGGGAAATATTTGTGTATTTATTTATCACAAATATTTGTTCCTTGGTCATGGCTGTCTATGTATTTAAGTATCTATCTATTATATATATCGTCGCCTGGTACCCACATCACAAGCCTTAATTGAGCTTACCGTGGGACCAGTTCGATTTGTGTAACATGTCCTAATATATTTATTTATTACGATTATTTATTTATTTATATTGGAACGGCCAGGATGCTCACCTGCTCACAAACAAAGGAACGGTCCTTTAAAGAGCCTCACAGGATGCGTGTGTAGCACGGGGCATGCGCGTTGTAGCATCGGAAATCTTTTAGTAGATTGCACACCATTTGCGTGGCGTGAAACTCGCGTTACCAGTAAACGGTGTGCCATCTACTATGATATGACATTTAGATACGCTAAAACGCGTACGCCATGCACACCCGCTCGTGCTGAAAACGCGTTCGGTGTGGCTCGGGTTTAACTCAGGAGGCGTTTGTGACTAAGGTTATAGTTTACTTAATTTATAAATGGCTGACATATGGGTGAATCAACTTTGGTGTTAATAAGCTCCTTCCTAAATGGGCCACCTACAGACATACACTACATGTTTGCCTAATTTAAGTAGCATAATTATGCATAAAACCAGCGTGACTCAGGCGACTATAACCATGGCAATAAAAGGCAGAAAAAAATTGATTCACCCATATACACAGCTATACAGACGGACATGGCGAGTTTTTGTCATATGGTCTACGTGAGGAGGATACAAATTATCTAAAGACGGCTTTATCAGATGATGCCCGTTAAGCCACTTCTACTTCTATGACTTTCGTGCTGTCTCTGTCTCTGTCACTCATTGAAAATGAAGTGAGAAAGAAGTTGGTTGGAAGTTTGAATTAACGATTTTAGCGGCAGGTATTTTGCACTAATCACTAACCCCCAAAACTTCTAACTTAGCAAGCCGCTAAGGGTGGGTACCCTTACAACTCGACATCAAACGTGCCTATTTTGCGTGGTCCAAACGCTGGCCCAGTACTTGTTGGAGTTGTTGGGGCCTACACATACACCCTTAAATTTCTTCGCAGATGTATGCAGATTGCAGCGTTGATCACGATGTTTTCCTTCACCGTAAAGCACTTGAAAGAAAAACGTGCGATGCGCCACGACCCACGAGCAGGCTTCCAACCCCCGTCCATCTTGTGATAGACCTGCCGGGTATGTGGACAAGAGATCCTCTCACAGCCATGAACGTAGGTGTCGCTTGCAGGATGCTGCTTAAAAGCCTTAAAACATCTGTAATAGATGATAAGGCCTGCTACTACTAAAGCACTAGTGGATATCAAATGACATTTCGTACATAAGTTCTTTGAAAAACTCATTGGTACGAGCCGGGGATAGAACCCACGACCGCTGCGTAGCAGCCGTGCGTTTTACCGCTAGACCACGGGCGCTTTTTTTCAACCAATCACCCAACCTTTTGCCTTTTGGTGATTATTACCAAAATCACCTTTAAAAGCGTTCCCAAATGATGAGGTTAAAGTCAGCTAAGTGACCTGCTTTGCTTAGCTCTGCCAAAGAATACCTATTAATAGTTATGAGTATTGTCAGAAAGTGAAGACTGCTAACAACAAGGCACATCTATAAATCTCACGCGCCTTCAATTACCGAACGAACTTCACCTAAATATTCCTTCTATTTAGGAATGCATTAGTATTTTGTGTTACTTTCAGTACAGACACAGACGTTCTAGTTTTCTTTTAATTTCTAGAATACTCGTACTCTCGAAAAACGGAGCAATTAAATAGAGAAAATCGTGTTAATTCAGATACTCTTTCAAATTTGTTACACATCCAAGGTATCTAACATATTATATGGACGCAAACCGTCTTATCGTCGGGGTCTATGTCAATAAGATTCGTATTTCAAACATACTTCTATGGAATCTGAACTTTATCTGCATGTGTTAGTTACGCGGTATTGCACTATCCCCGACGTTATATTGGTTCCTTGGGGAAAAAAATCTCACACTTTTCTGAAAACAAACTTTAGCCACTTCGGCGAACAGAATCAAAACAGAACATAATAGTCTGCTACCAAATATAACATGTGACGTCTAATGCCACCTCAAAAATGCCCCCAAAACAATTGTTCAATTGTGCCAAGATGGGCAGCACATAGCGAATTTCGGCGGAACATCTTTGACAGATATATTGATTTAAACTTTCACAATTATCACTCGTATTTTACAGACAAACGGGTCTTAATCGCGTAAACTTACGTTTAATTATATCCTGACGTTTCTGACATGACGTTACACCCGTGGTCGCAGCCCGTTTGTCTGTAAAATCTTTGACAGATGTTTATAGAATATAGCCAATCAAAACTTTGATGGACCAATCACCTATCCACCACTATTTTTAAATGGCAGTTTAAGAGGGGGTGACACTTGTCAACAAAAATTTTGGATTGTTTTTAAAAGGCATTTAGTATGGCGGCTTCCATGTTTTATTTGTTCGTAGATAATAGTCAAAACTAACATCCAATATCAAATTTCTTATCTAGGATCTCAGTTCGTACTCTCATTTTGAGAGTTAAGAATGGTTTCGCAGTCGCACTACGAGCTACATCCGATCCGAGACCGTGGAAATATGGTCCCTAGCCTAGCCGTAGAACTATTTGTATGGCAATTTACGCTCTAGATCCGATCTCCGTGACATGACCAGGCCTATTACCGCGAAAATCGAAAAATTCGAGGTTTTTTTCTCTGTTACTCAAACGAAGGCGTCATTAGAGTGAGAGAGACAAATCCTCGAAATTTACGAATATCGTTTTTCGCGGTAGGGCCGCAGTTCTTGTGCGTAAATTGCCATAAATATAGTTCTACGGCTACTACGGACTTACGGACCATCTTTTCGCGGGTTCGGATCGGACGTAGCGTAGTGCGAAAGCATTAGTTTTACCAACAAATGATAGATGTCGCTGACTTGATTACGGGTCATACAGATTTTTTTGTATGAGTTGGCTCACAAATCTTTCCTGTGGACGTACGAAAGGACGTAGAAAGCCCCTAATTTTCTTGTTGGACCGTCCAACAAGAAATTCGTCCAACTTACGGACGAATACAAGCCGATAGGTGGCTATTGGTTCTTAAGAATTATGTGAGAGGGAATGGTAGAGATGTTTTACACTTCCATAAAATAAATGTCGATCTCGTAAATTAAAATAAATATTGGTACCTATAAGTTGATTAAATACGAGTAACACAGACTTTGCAGTATTTCATGGAAATATAAAAATTGAAAATTTTGCATTCAAGATTTGTTTATTTCTATAAAAATGAAGTATACGAGCAGATTATCGGTTTTTACTAGAACCAAACCCTACAGCACCAGCGGCCCTACCGCGAAAATCGAAATTCGTAAATTTCGAGGATTTTTCTCTGTCACTAAAACGAAGGCGTCATTAGAGTGAGAGAGACAAATCCTCGAAATTTATGAATTTCGTTTTTCGCGGTAGGGCCGCAGGAGTTCAGAAATGTCAGAATCGATCGGAATTGCGAACGAAGTGTGCCTCTCTTTCGCACTCGTCAATTCGTACATATGTGTGACAGGGAGGCAACACTTCGTTCAGGGCTTCAGTTTACCTAAGGGTCCGGTACAGGATGGTACGCTATAGGTAGTACAATCAACAACACAGCTGTGAATACAGACAAAGTGCCAGAAATATGTATACACACCTTTATATCCAGGCAATAAACTTCTGTTTACATATTTTTGGCACTTTGCCTGTATTCACAGGTGTGTTGTTGACTGTACCAGGAGATCAGAAATTTGAGAATCGATCAGTTTACCTAAAGTAAGGGTCCGGCACAAGATGGTACGCTATAAGTAGTACCAGGAGATCAGAAATTTGAGAATCGATCAGTTTACCTAAAGTAAGGGTCGGGCACAGGATGGTACGCTATAGGTAGCACCAGGAGATCAGAAATTTGAGAATCGATCAATTTACCTAAAGTAAGGGTCGGGCACAGGATGGTACGCTATAGATAGTACCAGGAGATCAGAAATTTGAGAATCGATAAGTTTACCTAAAGTAAGGGTCGGGCACAGGATGGTACGCTATAGATAGTACTAGGAGATCAGAAATTTGAGAATCGATCAGTTTACCTAAAGTAAGGGTCCGGCACAGGATGGTACATCGGCGGCGCGTACTCATGGTATTGCAGCGGGTGCGGCGAGAGGTGGTGGTACTCGCGGTACTCGCCCTCGCCGCCGAGCGAGCCCAGCGCCACCGGCATGTAGGCCACCTTGTCAAATTGTCACCGCATCTTCCGTCCGATTTCACTTCACTTTTTAATTAGTGATGCGACTAAATTTTAATACCGGTTTTTTGGCAAAATCACTTTTTTTGTAAATTTGTAAATATTTTTTTCTTAATAAATAACTTTGGGCACTTTGGTTTGTTATTTCTTACACAAGCTTCACTTTTCACGTCATGTCAAGTAATCTGTAAAGTTGGAATGAGTACGGACGGCTGACAACGCTCACTGGCGACTGATAAAAAGCATTTCGAATTTTTCGCGCCGGGAAGTGCCAGTGTAGCGTGAAGAACGTCGCAAGTTCTTTATGTACTTAGCCGTGATACACGATTGTGGTTCGTAGCGCGCCGGAATAGAGGCGATAAGCTTGTAGATGCTAGTCGCGAGCGGCCGCGGGCTGGCAACGTCGCTCGTCAGCTGGCCGCACTAGAAACGAGGAGCGTTCGGAAAGGTCAACATCGGTTACTATTTTTTTATTACACGGGCTATTTTTATTAAGTTGTTTGTTTTTTACTATCACCCATATATGGACACGTTTCTGTTTTATACAGTTATTAGATTGTTTTTTCCGGATATAAACTACAAATTTTAACGATTTTACCCAAATTAAAACAAAATTACTGAAGTATCACGTCTATTCAAATTTTCCTAAAACTTACAAATTAAAAACTAGTTATCATTAGCGCGGTCCGTTAATGGAGCTGTTATCACGCGCCGTTCGAAAGGTAATTATCGCATATGCATAATGTATTATTCAAAAAATAATAAAAAGGCTATTGTTTTCACCGCGGCAAGGCCTCCGAACGCACGCGACGTTGCCACTCCGGGCGTTCGCGCCATACTTTTTACTGTTTCTTAGCACATAGAACGCTCATTACGCTGGCACGCACACACTGGCAACGACGCTGATATTGTTATATCCGTTGTACATACGCTCTACATAGTGCAAGATGTACATACATTCCGCGAGCTACGGCCGTAGATTATGTAGGTAAGCTACGACGCCACGCGGTATACAAATCAAACAGAACGTCTATAAATAACAGACGAGACGTGTCCATGAAATTATCTTGCCTCAATTTGTCTGCAATGAATTTCAGCTAACCGGTATTTAATTTATCTTAAATGTACATGACAAGCTGGCAGAAGACAGTCTACGTCATAATACTCATAATGACGTGCGATTGCGGACGCGTCAATGAAGTGATGATCAATTATTAAAAAAAGGAATTAAAGGCGTGTTAATTATTTCGTTACATTGTCAGTTGCCAATTAGCCGTGACAGGCCGTAATTATCCGGACCAAGGAGTTGCGAAAAAGTTGACACAATAATTAGTGATTTAAAAAACCGGTAATATTAGCTAGGTAACAATAAAAAATACTATATGAAGAGTACAATAAATTTACATTAATAGAAAAAAATGCATTAATTACGAAATAAAGTTAACAATGAATGGGAATAAACAAGGACAGATCAAGATAAGACTCGACTATTGACATAAACCGACGGCCCTGAGTTACGCGAACACGAACACAAGTAAATAAACCGCACTATTGTTGTTATGTTACTATCATTGTAGAAACTATCCCACAGTTCGCGGACCGCGCCGCTATCACAGATACATTGATAACCGGACACGATAAAACACTACGAATTAAAGCACCCAAATAAATGATAACGACGGTCGTAAAAATATAAATTAGACAATACACTCGCGCAAAAAATCTGCGAGAAACCGCGGACGTGTTAGCGTTCCGTCAGTCAGCGCGGAATGTGTGTCACGCCGGCGTGTCAATGACTTGCGAGCAGCACGTAAACAGCCGCACGTGCGTCAGGGCTCCGGACCCGAGCCGGAGACCGGGCCTCCGGTGCCGGACCTGGACCTTGTGTACATAACGTCCGCTGCACCGCACACCCGCCGCGGAATAACCACGTAAAAATATCGCCTATCGGTAATACGGCGAATCGATAGAGTGGAGTGAAAAAATCACGCGTCCGCTCACGCTGCCTATCGACAGCTCGATCATCGACCGTGTTCAATTTTGAAACTGCAGTGTAAATAGTTTGAAAAGAGAACGCTAGAGTTACCGGCGCGGCGGCGCGTATACTGCGCCTATGTAATTCAATACATAAGAGAAGTGTGCCGCGCTGTGACGGACAAGTGACGAACTGTCAGCCGTTCGGAGCGCCTCGGGCGCGCTCGGCCGAGCTCGCCGCGGCAAGTTCGGATATGTTACCCGATTAGATTATGTCATGATTTATAGAAAACCGGTTGTTGTCGCAGGTCAATCACTTCGCCACAATAGACGAAAATCTAGTTTGACGGGCAAAATGTCTCGAGACTGGTGTTCACTACTACAACGCAATAAATCTAAGCTTGTTGCTAATATTTTGTGCACCATTCAGACGTCGTTTTAACTGGCTACCGACAATATACCGTCAAATACGTCTTCTTTATAAATTACGATTATATTTACTTGATAGTTTGAATTTCATTCAGATCAGGGTCACGTTTTATACAGTTACATTTTACAATTTCGGTGTTTGCCTCTCTAACGCACGCACATATTGGCTAGAAAGCGAGGCAAACAGCAAAATTGTAACTTTATAAAACCCGACCCAGACATCATCCAATGTACATCATACAATGGAACTTAAAAATACCAAAAACATTTAGTTTTTTTAGAATCACCATATCCTATCGCATCTGAACGCTCCTAACCATTGTCAAAGAGAAAGTAAGTGAAAGGAAGCTGTCTTCAGCGCTCGTTTGACGGTTCGACTGCGCGGGACACGCGCTATTTATTTATATCACGGCTCAAATGCACCTGTCGGATTAGAAACAAATCATTAAGCCTACTAATAAAGATCAATCAAGTTGTATGGCAAAAAATGAAACAGACATGTCTGTTAGTGCCAGTAATGCCATGCGATGACATGCCAAGTGATAATTTGATTTATATGGTGAAGATGTACGTCAAGGCATGAACGTGGCTGTTGAATGAACTGCATATTACTAATTAGCCGTAATTACTATAAATATATCACTTATGACTACTGTTTTTTATTGGAGTAGGTAGGTATTAAAGAGTCTAACTAAACCAACTATATTTCGAAGGCAGAATATCTAAATAAGGTAAAGGTACACTATGCCGGTATAGTACATTATGCCGTGATATTTAGATTTTTGTCGTAAAATAAGGAAACTATCATTAAACTCATGATTTAAATAAATACTTCATAAATTATAGCTCATAAACAACCGATAAACACAATTATAAGACATACTTAATCAATTCTAAAGCAGTGAGGCTCTTCCGAATCCGTTAGTCCTAACTAAACAGTAGTTCCATAGGATCGTGTAGTCGGCGAGCGTAAGGAGGCAGTGAGAACTTCGTAAGGTTTCTCTGACATGTTGATAAGTTTATTTGGACTAAATTTGTAAAACTATTGCCTTGTAGTTATTAACCAAAGTTTTCAATTATTTTTCATGTCAATATAAAGCATATTTTAATGAAAATAGTCTATTTGATGATTCCCGTAATTATGTTCACAAATCAGAAGCAATGAACGTAATTGCGGGAGTATCACGGAATAACGGAAAATCAGACATCAATGTTTTCTTCAATCATTTATAACTGGGGCTACATTTTTTCATAAATTTGATGTAAATGGGTATATTCATGACTAAAGGTGACAGTGACGTAATTCCGGTATATGATTATTTTTCAATTTCAGTGTTATTTTCAAGCCCAAAGTTAGTGCTCGTTACGTCATAAGTACGAAGTAATGGAGTATATTATCAACAATAGATGTCTTATATTTGTAAAAACAATGCACAAAAGATAAACATGACCGTGTTATTCTCACAATTATTATACTACTTTCCAGTCTAAGAAGAGGTTTTCTCGATTTTTCTAATTTAAGATATTTTTTCCGACTCCCGTAATAATGTACAAGAATTTTCTTCTTATGTCTGTTATTCCGGTATATGAGGAATAGTAAAAAAAATATACAAATATTAATACAAAACATTACAGGAAAAGGGGGCTATTGGATTATTAGGGTTTGTTAATTGAATAGAAGCCCTTACAGTAACAACATGACGGTTTGTAAGTCCGTCCGTTCACCCATCAGTCTGCCTGTCTATCGGTCTACGCTATAGCTCAGTTAGTAACATTAATATTTCGATTACGGGTATTAATCACGCGCAAAAAAATAAAACTTAAATAAACCCTAAAAATGCAAAATACATATATCCCATATGGTAGGTATGTACTTATGCTATGCATGCATATATTTTATGTAGAAGATTGCTTTATCCAAACGTGTAGGTACCCAAATAGTTTCATAAGACGTTAAAACATTTTTTTTATTTAATTTATGTTCATTCAATTATAAATTTGGATAAATGTTTTCAATAAATAAATAGCAGGAAAAAGTCTTACAAAATCCAAGTCTTTCATTAAACATTTTTTATTTTGATATTTATAATTATAAAGAGTCATATTTACTAATCTTACAAAATTACGATATTTTTTTCTTATCATGACACGATTGTAATAATTTTTAATTCTATTATTTTAATAGAATACTTGAATAATGCGACCTTACGAGATATCACGCAATTATGTGCAACGACTCACGGAATTGAAGCATGCGCCAAATTTTACCACGCAATTACGGACAAACGAAGGGTTTAGCAAATTTGCGATTATTTCCATAATTAAAAAGCTATGGGGCAAAATAATGTCTCATATCCATCTCATAAGACACGTCTACAAAATAAAAATGATTACACACATAGAATTTTCGTATTTTTAAAATAACCCACAATCAAAGTCAAAAGTGCCTTAGTATACCGCAATATGGTACATTTACCTTAGGTAGAAGTAGAATTATATAAAAAATCCTAAAACCGTGAGTCAGTAATTTTACTGTATCACAAAATATCCAAATATGTAAGCAATTAATAATCTTCGACATGAATAATTACTACAACTGATATGTTTAGCCAAAACACCAAAATCACGGAAGTTATACTTAGTATATGTACCCAGTATATGTGAATTCGTATTTACAGCTAGGCATACGTGTATTATATCGTAAAGTTAGGTACCGCGGCTTGTACCGTTAGCCAACCGTAGTTGTATGGACCATTGCTTTCATATACTGACGGATGTTGGAATTGGAATGAGGCCTGATTTTTCAGTAAGTACGACGTATAAAACTGTTAAGCTCTTACCTCACCTTTGTAAAGATAGAGAAGAAATACATTTCTATAACAGATAATACATCTAATCAACAATCCATCCAAGACTTATATTATTATTTTATTATATTAATTTTAAATCTCATCAGTTTGATAAAAGAGAAATCAAAATAAACAGCAAGCTATAAAAATCTCCAGGAGCATTCGAAAGTGGTTCAATAAAGTAAATACATTATTAATTTACAATACTTTTATGACATGGCGGCATTCACCGCAAAGGCAGTAAATAGCAATAAAACCCGTCGATGTTCTTTTTAAAAGTCATAAATGTCAAACATCGAACTAAGAAGTTGAAAACTTCACCCATCTGTTTTTTTTTTCGAATCGTGAAAATGCGAAAAATATTAATAGGTAAGATTATGAATCATAAGTATCATAACATAACACTGAAATAATAATATAACAGTAAAATAAAACATAACATATTTGTATCCTTCATATCCTTCAGCAAAACCGGCTCTGTCGTTTATTTATCCTACGCTATTACGAACTCACGTAATTACCATATAAAATATAAGTATTTAATAGTTATATTATTTATATATGTTTCAGCCTATGAAAGTAAAACTACTTAAATAGTTTACAATTTTATTTATGGATAAGGTACAATCGAGAGGTTCTTTTTAGGTCTAGGACACGTGCGGCGGCTTCAGTGGTTAGAAGGAAAGAGGGATTTCTGGGCTCGGTGCTCCGCTTTTGTGGTGTCGAGCGCCCGCAACCTGGGCGCTGTTGTCGCGCTCACGGAGCCCTCTGATTGGCTACCGACGGTCGTCTGGATTGGTCAACGCCGGTGCCGGTGTTACCAGGCGTTAACAATATATGTAACTATATTCAAAGTTAAAATGAAAACACTGAACCTTCCCATTCCCATTTCATTTCAAGGTATAATTTTTTATACGGTGATTTCAAAAAACCGGTAAAACTATTGCGCAATTTGCGCATCACTAGCAAATTATAAAATTTTCTCTAAATTGAAAAATCTGAATTTTTAAAAGGCGCTTAACTGTTTATCAATTATATTAATTAAATGTAATAATTTAGACAGAAAACTACAAGGAGTACTTATCAATTCAAAATCTGAAAGCATACAAACTCTTCAAGTCGTAACAAGGATCAAATGTAATGCAAGTAAAGGAAGGACTCAAAAATCGAATTTCTATTTTCAAATATTCAAATAAGAACTGATCATCTCATCGAGAGGGAGCAAGCGAGAGGTCGTTAATTTAATTCATTAGAGCAACGAGGACGGGGCTACCGGCGTGTGACAGGGACAGCGCTATAGAAATGCACTTTGAGTGAATGAGTGAAAGGTACCGGCGTGTGAGGGAGAAGGAGCGAGGCGCGTGCCGTTAGACGGATAAGGACGGAGTCAGTCTGTTGACGTAGTAGTAGATGAGATAAGGGGCTATCAGTTGAAGGAGTGTTTAGAAGAGTTTAGTACTTGAATGGTATCCTTCTAATTTTTCATATTCAAATGCAATAGATACAGAAGTTAGGTTATTCAAAACATAAATAAAAACAGTGATAAAAATCATTATAATAATCTTAATTTGAATCGTGAGACGAACGAAACGATTAGATAATACAATGTTGGTGGAAATAAAAAATAAGTAAGATGTTTTATAATATACATAATATAAAAAAGAATAAGATGTTATTTTATAATTAAACATAAATATTTATATTTCATGGACTATTTCCACAATTAAATATAATATTTCCAATTCGAGGCCCTAGAGCCATAGCCATGACTATAGACATATATACAGAAATGTAGACTGTAGAAATTGATACAGCCAAACAGCTTATATAAAATAAATAAAAATGACCGAATGAAATTATATGAAGATGACCTATATAAATAATTGTGCAATTAAACGTATAACATAAGGCCAGCTAATTAACATTTTAGTATGTATATTAAAAATCAAAAATGTCAAACATTGAAAATAAAAATTTAGTACCATAACAAAAACAGCAAACCTAACTCACCTATCACTTTTGCACTTTACCTCCATTGTAATAAGATAAGAATAAATCAAAATAGTCTAGACAAGTTGGCGTAGCGTTGGCGTGTGTACCATGCCAATTCGTATACTTATTGTCGCGAATAATCCGGCTGTAGAAAGAACTTCCTGCCGATGCTTTCTCAACGGACTACCGTATGGGGTTCTACAATAATGGAGTTTATACCTATGTATAAACTAAAAACCTATACCTAAGTCTCTAAAAAACCTAGTTTTTAACTGTCAGCAACTCGTAAGTGAATTATTTGGAATTGCAGGCGTCCATAGGCTACATCCGTTGCTGGCCTACCACCAGGCAGACCTTATGCTTGTTTGCCACCTACATGGTATACAAACATCCATCAAATCTTGAAAAAATTAAATTATTGGTTCGATTAAAAAAAATCCTTTTAACTTTTTATTTAAATTACCAGTGTCTAGATCATGATTATCATGAATGTAATCAAATTGATTAAAAATTTACAAACCTATTTAATAAATAAATACTTTGATACTTGAAAACTTTCGCTATCTTTCCAGTGAACATTTGCATATTCGAGTAACTCGCCTATATTTCAACTGATTCAAACGAGGCACAACCACACATAGGCACCCAGTTGACTCACGCACACAGACTCGTTTTATTATTATTACGGAGCGGGATAGCGGCAGAATGCCGTAGCTGAACATTCCAAGTCATTATTTAATTGAATTTTTCTTTATTTGTTTTACAGTTACCTTTTTTAGTTCATTTACGGTTTAGTGAAAGTAGATTAAAATGAAAAAAATAGAATATGTACAATCAATTTGTTGAGGTCAGCCTAATTCATACCATAATTCCTAGCGTGCCTGCTATACGATACGGTACGGCCCCATTTCAAAATCGAATTTTATGGAAGATATGGTCGTATTGTAGGAAAATATATTCACTATAACCACACAATTTTATTTTGAGATGTGGCTATATAGCAGGCACGCGACTAACTGACTTGGTATACTCTGGGGTCGTCTCGTTCGTTTTTCGTCACGTTCCTAAATTTGTCCGATTCTGCTTTCGTCGCCCATTCTTCATTCGTCAAGTTAGTCTGCAGTCATTGTCGCCTCTGACCATAATAAGTTGTATACCAAGAGTATACCAGAAAGAAGAAAAAGAAAGAAAGAAAAAACGTTTATTCGAGACACAATATAAACAAAACAAAACAGTAAACACGAAATTTTGTCTCGAAATGGCCAAAACTCAGCATTTTGCCAGCAGAGCCAGCGCTGGTCTTCCGTTTTGGCCATACCACTGACTTCAATTCCCAAATCGTTAGTTTTAATGATCGCGAGATATTTATCAATATGACAGACAGGCAGACGGAGTCACCTGTAAGCCTACAGTGAACTTCTAAACTGTGAGAATTTGTCTCTGTCACCCCAACTAAAGCGTCATTAGTGTTACAGAGACGGATGCTCAAAATTTTCGTATTTCGTTCTGACATCTTAAGTGTTATGTTGTGTTGTGATATGTACCTAATCAGATGTTGCACATATTATCACCACAGTTATTGCTATTCAGCCTCAAGATATACATACTCGTATTGTTTTATGTGACGAAGGTAGACAACTGAGCTCTCAGCCCACCTGATGGAAAGCAGGAACTGAGGCCCATGGATACAGCGATCAGAAAATCGCCTATGCGCTGCCTACCCTGAGGACTTAGATGGATTGCCTCTATCTATGCCAGTAATAACACCGGCTATCTTTCCCCCAAACCGAAACACAGCAGTGCAAACACTGCTATTTAGCGGCAAGTTAACGGGTAAGACGGTGGTAGCTATCCGGGCGGAGCCTGCCTGAGGTTCTACCATCAGCAATAAACATGTAGTAATCTTACTGTTTGACCCAATAATCATCAGTAGAATGAGATAAATCTAAACAGCAATCTGTGGGGGAGGCCTATGTTCAGCAGTGCACGTCTTTCGGCTAATATGATGATGATGATTATGATCAACCTAAGCCATTGAGTCCCGAGTGCTATTTGTAATCATATCTCTCTCTCTCACTCCTTGGCAATTATTATTCCCATCTGATGGTGGGGTCTGCCTTCCACTTTGTCCTCTCTGACGTGTCGTCTTCAGAAAGATTGCAGCAGTTTAGGTCTTCCTTGATTGAGTCCAGCCATGTCTTTTTGGGTTTCCCTCTTCTTTTGTTTTTTATTTGTTATCATATGTTGTTGCAAAAAAGAACAGTAATTTTAAAATGCAAGCCTATCTTTCAAAATAATAATCTCCACAATATTTTATTACAAACCAGTAAACATATCTGTTGGACTACGGTGAACTCGTAAGTTCGCAAATTTCGGGTATTTGTCTTTATTACACCAACGAAGGCATCATAAGAGTGACAGAGACAAATCCATACTTCAATAAATTGCAATACATACTTCGTCAGAATAATAACTTAGCACATAAAACCCACATAATTATTGCACGTATTCTCTAATCAATACACTACAAAAAGAACATTAATAAGTGCCTTACAAGTTACGAAGTCATCATCATCACTATTAAATTTAGCTATTTAAGACTATACCGGGATAATTGTACTGGACATTTAAATAGTTAAAAATACCTTTCATTTGAAGTAATGAGTGTAATTAAAAACCTGCCAAGAGCATGTCGGGCGATGCTCAGTGTAGGGTTTTGTAGTTATACAAAAACAACTGGGCTGATTTTGTTCGAAATAGTTTTATTGTGGGACACTTAATCTTTTTAACCCCTCGTATGCTTAGGCACGGATCCGTGCGTGCGAATTTCAATTTATTGTTTTAAGTGTCAAGGTCACTTTTTCAGTAACCTAATTTGACAGGACGCATACGAGGGGTTAAAACACCTGTACAGCGACACCACAAACTTTAGGATTTCATAAAAAATAAAACCGTTTAAAAAAGACATCCCCACTTTACGTGTAAAGGAGGAATTTTGAAAAACATTTAAAATTGCAATTTTGCCGGTGAGATTAATTTAATATGTACATATCCCTTAAATTGACAATGTTCGTCACAATTAACACAGTCTTCGACCCACTTTTGTATTTTTTAAAGATAGAATTTTCTTTTCTACACAGTGGCGACGAGGCTAGAATGCACGACTTTTTTTTATTTGCCAATTTAAGGGTTAAACCTGATATAAATGCAAATTGCACGCCAAAATTATAATATTTATTAACACTAAACGCCATTGACAGATTAGGCGAAACTATAATTTACCACGGAACCCTAAGCCAGTTAAAACTAGATTTTTTTCTGAAGATTACTCTGAAGTACTAGACAAGTCGTCTACGCTCTACATGTGGCATTCAGCGTTGCACGTGAATGTATGTTGCGTTACGGGTTACACCGCACCATTCTGGAAGCCAGTTACGTTTTAAAACTGTATTAAAGAAAACTATATTCCGTTTAATTATAGTATTGGAGGCAAACAAGACAGATCACCTGATGCCAATGTGGTAACCAATTATCGCCAATGGGCATGGCGATTTGCGACACTTGCGGTGTGTTAATGTGCGTTGACGACCGCATACAAATAGGATTAGTGTAGAAGGCAAAAGAGCTAATAAGACAATTGTTTTTTACGTAGGCCCGACCCGATCGAGTCGACAGTGCATCGACTTTCGAGCTCTGGCGAGAAGAGACTAGCGGCCTTACTACAGCAGAAACACAACACTACGGATGTGAGCTATTTGGCTGTGGTTTTCTGAAAGTTATAGACTGAGGTTGAGCGCCTTATTAATTACAGTTAGTACAATTAATACATTTATCGTAACTATGATTAATCGTCAGAAGGGGAAAAAGATCGGTCGGAAAATTATTCATAGCAGTCACGACCCAAGGAGGATGAATTGACTAATTTTCACTTGGATAGTTTGAGGTACAGTCAAGCAAATTTTAGAACACTATGCCACTCTAGAACTATTGCAAAATGACGAGTAGTACTCCTTCATAACGTCACTTCGACAAGGTTTCCGGACGCCCTAGGGTTCCATTTGGTTGACTATACGAACGGTAAACTAAAAAAACGTTACTTTTAAAACAAACGTAGGAAATTCCAAAAGTATTTGTAATTTTTACAAACAAAAAAATATTTTTAAAATAGGTATCACTAAAGCAAAGCTCAACAAGTTAGATAAAGTGCATCTGAGTATTCACAGCTGAAAAATAAACAAATTATTTTAAAATATAAATTAATAATAATTATGTCACTACAGTAGTAGCCACAAAAAAAATCACCTATAAAAATATAAAAGTCAGCTACGTTCATCTGCCGTGGCGCCAGCATTTTGAACTCACTCACACAACCGCAGTTTACGTGCTGTGTGCGGAGACAATAAACGTGCGCCTGTGTGCGTGTATAGTGGGATCGAGTAGTTATGATGCTTTTCGACAGGTACTGACGAGTTTGCGTTTATAAACAATAATATAAAATAAATAGATGGCGCTGTTAACAATTTTGAAACTGTCACAGATATTTAAAAAATAGTTAATTAATTATCAACTCGTCATCTGTGTTTGATAAGGATCCGTAAAATAGTATTGAGCTCTAATCAATTCATTATTAGAATCTAAAATCCGGTTTACCGATTATTATCATGTACTAAGGGTTTGGTGACTTCCTTTTTTTTATTTTCTGTGTAATTTTTAATTTGAGTATTGTCATGTCCAGTTGTACACAATACACATCTCATAACGTCAGATACATCACGACTCATTACTACCTATTTGCGCCATTTCAGTAAAACGTCCCAATTTGTCGTTAATCTAACAAGGATAACATATTTAAGGAAGGAATTTTCTTGTATGTTTAAAATGCGTTATATATCTAATCTAAGTTTAAGCGTCCTTATAGTTAGCGTCGAAGTGGGACATTTTACTATAATGGTACAGAATTTTACAGTCATCATTATCGTATTCAGCTCCTTATCGATTTCTTGGTATTCAGAGATTCTGGGTTGGGTTGGCTTGGTAACCCAATCCCAATATTTGCAGTAAATATTTTATGAAATAGCCCTATTTTAATCAAAAATAGTATTCAACCTAACAACATCTATGCTTGGTCAATTCCATAAATAGGTACAGTCAAAGACACAATAAGGTGTACACAAAAATGCTCAAAAATATGTCCCAGTGCACTCTAATTCTGTGTAAAAAGAACGTCGTAACATATTTTTGAGCGGATTCTTTCGATACTAATTTTTTCACTTGACTGTACAATGATTATATTCGTTGTGTCCTGAACATAAAATTAACATAATACGTTATTATTAGTGTGTACTAAAGTAGATAAGATTTTTACTAAATATACTTGAACTTGTATAGGTATTATCATCAACCACCTTACATAAATAATGACGCATTGTTATTAATTTTAATGTCGTCTAAATTCGAAAGTAACATTCCAGGAACCTCTGTTCTTGTAGTTCTACTATAGTCTATAACGTTTGTGCTAATTAATTCATCATCATCATCATATCAGCCGAAAGACGTCCACTGCTGAACATAGGCCTCCCCCAAAGATTGCCACAATGACCGGTCCTGCGCCACCCGCATCCAGCGGACTCCTGCGACCGTCACCAGGTCATCGGTCCACCTTGTGCTAATTAATTGTGGTAATAAAATTACCAGATTCAATCAAAACCGACGTAATGGACCGATGTAACGATTTGTCAGCCTCCGTAGCCTAGTTGGTAGTGAGCCTGCCTACGAAACTGGAGGTTCCGGGTTCGAATACTGGCGAGGGCATTATTTGTGTATTTATTTATCACAAATATTTGTTCCTTGGTCATGGCCGTCTATGTATTTAAGTATCTATATGTATCTATCTATTATATATATCGTCGCCTGGTACCCACATCACAAGCCTTAATTGAGCTTACCGTGGGCCTAGGTCGTTTTGTGTAAGATGTCCCAAGATATTTATTTATTTATTTATATTTATTTGATGGAAAGAAATGTGTACTTTTTAGGGGTCCTTAAATGATATTTCACGCGAGTTACACTTACACACATTTTTAAAGTCTGAAAAACTCGACATGTTTCGCTGCCTATATGAGGAGCTTTTTCAAGAGACCAAATGCTTTTTAGTATGAATTAGTTTGCCGCGTGGTGATTTCAATTCTTCCCAGGTGTCTTAAGAGTCGACTAAGGGATTCAAGTGTCACTGACCATTTTATTGAAGATTGACGGTGGCCTGGTGGGCAGCAGCGTCATCGTAATGGACACAATACTGCGATCGCCAACCCACTTGCTCACTTGCCCAGCGTGGCGATTATTGGCATTACCTGCTAATACATCCATATGCATAAGTAAATAGCCTATGTCCAGCAGTGGACTGAGATAGGCTAATGAATGAAAAAAAATTTCGAGGGTTTCGTATTTAAACCTCAACCAAGTCAATCAACATAATATTTACAACTTTCCGCCTCTTCAATTACTACATTCTCTAAACAAATCTTAATATCCCAACTAGCAAAACAGTCATATAACATCGAGCTTACTCAGCTAATAAGTCGTATAAAAGTCATATAAACGCGAATTACACAGTACCTATCGTATAAAGCCAGCTTATACAGCAACATGTCGTATAAAAGTCATATAAACGCAAATTACACAGTACCTGTCGTATAAAGCCAACTTATACAGCAATAGCATAATAGTCGTATAAGATGTCATATACACGTTTATACGACTCACAGTGTGGAATTTTTCCTCAATTTTGCGAAAGTGTGATTAATTGTTTAATTTATCTGCCATGTCAAATAACAGCGAACATTGAAACTCCCGTAGGTCTATGTATCATAGTTTTGGATATTTTCAAAAAAGAAATAAACATCCATAGAAGTCCATAGAAACCTGAAAACTGAATTTACTCATATTTAATGCCTATTTTTTGAAATCATTTTTACGTGTTTATATTAAGGTAATTTTAATACACCGATATCATTTATCAAACATTAAAATTGATGACTCTAGAGGACGGTGTCGCAAATTTTCTAACAATTTAAAAACATTTTTTTCCTCGATAATCCCTTGACGGTCGCATTTTATTTTAAAACTAACAAATACTACATAAAATGCTCTACTCGTGAAAAAAAAATCAAATGCAAATATTGCAGGAATAGCGAGATAATTATTTTTAAATAATTCAGTCAGGGTTGTCACTTTTCAAGTGTACAAGATTACATGTTTGATGAGTTTCTTGGCTAAACCCCCCCCCCCCCCCCCCTTGCAGTCTCACGTGTATTTTTCTCATTCAACTAAATTTTAAGAATTCTTTTAATTTCGCGAAATTCCGTCATGAATGTCAATTACAATATGTACCTATTAAACGTGAGTGTAATATGATTCCTAGTAGGTACTATATGTGCTACTTGAAGGACAGGTAGAAAATAACTTGTAATACGTTAAAAATTTTAAGGTTTATTTGTTAACTATTCGTCGGTCCAGGGATTATCCTGGTTAGTTACAATCGCCACAACAGGTCACACTTTTACCAGCATGCATGTAGCGGGCGAAACTTCTTCGACATCATCTTCATCTTGCCACTCGGCGTCATCGTTTTCCCGGATCACGCAAAGGACCTCCTTTTGGGATCTAGGATTCGCGTTGGTCGAACTACTTCTACCCCTAGAGCCTCTTGTGCACGGCTCTGTGCAATTGCACTTTTTTGCGCAGAAATACATGCCACAGTCCGTGCACAGTCTCCCAGTACTGGCCTTTGGTCCTTGGGGCTTGGACAATACATGTCAAATGGCAGGTTTCTGAAGCCCTTAAGAGTCGGTGTAATACCAAGTGACTGGCGGAGCAGAAATAGAGCATAGCTCTACCATCATGCTCTGCAGGCTTTCGATAGTTTTTCATCCCACTCAATATTTTTTCTTAGTTTGTTCATCGTCGAAAACTACACGTGAAGTCTCCTTGTAACCTACCTATCGTGATCTTTCGTGATTTTTTCTTGGACCCCCTCCTCCCCTATAGGACCTCGCGTGAGAAGCACAAGCCCTTATTTATTTTATTAATATTTGAAATACTGCAATGTAGGCTATTTTAAGGGTCCACGGAAAAAACATGTCCAGTGCTTAAAAAAATCAGGGCAAATTCACACCTTATTCTGTCAAATGTAAGGTGGTTTTTCCTTCTGTAATTTGAATTGACTAGACATGTTCTTTCCGGGGACCCTTCATTTATTTATTCTCTGGTAGCTTTGAAGATGAGTCCGCTTATTGGTCGTTGGTCATAGGCATAGTACTTAGGTACCATTTAATTAGACTTTTCTGTTTCAGTCGTAATAAGTATTTGGCCATTCGATTGCGTCTATCGCAATGCACATGAGTTGAGATGCATTAGTTAAGTTTTACGTTGTTTTAAGTTTTAAGTTGTTAGACCCAATTCGGGCACCACTAATGACGGAAATACTGCTCAGACAGCATTTTCAGAAAAAAAATCGTAAGATCTATGCCGGAATACTCAGTATAGAGCAGTGGCTTATCGACGATTTTCACACCATTTTAGTAGCAGCTATGTTGCTAACGCTTTCCGTGTATTTTGTACATCTGTGGCTGAAAACTATGTAATGGCATATGACTGGTATATTAGCAATGCTGTCCGACCAAGCCGGCGAATCCCGTACTAAATGTTGGCAGTATGCTCGTGAGCACCACTCTCGAAAGGTAGACAGGAAGACTACCTACAATTTTCGTCTTTTTCGGCGTGCTCTCGATTCTTCGGATTTGTCTCTCAAAGACCGACGTTATAAACAAAAACTACTACTTTACCGGATAAAGTTGTGACAGTTTTAAAGCCTTCTGAACGACATGCTTCAGTAATACCCGAAATTAATGAAGACGAGAACTTGGCTTGGCTCTCGCAGTTGATGAACGTCTTTATTATGAAGAAGATAGACATAAAAATCCTTGGGCGAGCGAAGCGTCTCCGTTTCAGCTTTACCAAAAATGCTTTTAACGGTAGCGGACTCTTCTGAAGGTTTGATAAATATTCTTAATACAATAAATATTGTTTTCAGCTTTTTGAGTTTTCGCAAAAAAATAGTTAGTAAAAAGGACGTAAGCGACTGAGCGATAAGACAGATTTAGCTTGCGTCCACTTATTGGAACAGACTAGCAACTACTACACTAAGCCGTGGCCCGACATAATAATAGCCAGTTTTCAGATTGTGACAACCCTATTAACATAGAAATGAGCCAAAACCATAGAAACGCTATAAGTCCTAGGTCCGACATGATAAAATTGTGAAAATTTGGTACATAATAGGTACACTACTCATGCGTCTTTTGGATCTAAAATAAAATGCGACCGTCAATTAATCATTAAAAAAATTGATTTTATAAAAAAAAGCAAAAAAACGTAATATCATCAAAATAATCAATTATGCAGTCCTGTATTTTTTTTATTTGGTTCAATATCGTTCCTTCAAAACACAGAAAAAATATTAGCGCATTAATTTTGCATTTAGAGGAAATAAAAATACAAACATGTTTTGATGACGTCATAAATGTAATCTTAAACATTTTTTTCCTCAGAAACTAAATACGATAGACGACTGGGAGTTTTTGTATTGGTTTTCTTATAAAATGTTGCAATCGCTAAAGCCAAGAAAATGTGGTGAACAAAATTGAAGAAATATTTCACACTGTGCGACTTTCTTATATGACTTAAGAGTCATATAAGAAGTTGCTGAAAAAGACACATTTATAAAACGCTTATATGACTTTTTTGCCGAGTAGCAAAAACTTATATGGCTGACTTATGACATGTGGGAAAAAGTCGAGTAAACGTAACGAAGTTGCTATTATATGACTGTTGTGAATGAAGTCATATAACAGCTAATTATATATCTTGTTTTATAAAAGTGTTTTATTCAGCATCTCGACATCTTTTATGACTAAAGAGTCATATAAGATTAATGCTGAGTAACCTGCTTTTACATGACGCTTACTTGACTATTTGTCGAATAATTACATCTTATATGACCTATGCTCGAGTAAATGGAAAAATAATTGCTATTATAGAACTTTTTGGTTTCAGCTGTTACTTTTATATGATTAACGTATCTACCTTTAGGTGTCATGGCGCTTAAACCACTAAACTTGCTATATAAGAACTAATACGAAGCAGTTATATGATATGTTAATCGTATACATGTCATATAGTAGTTTCCTTCGTAATAATTAAAATTATTTATTTAATTTATATTGTAATAACTAATAATTAAAGTGGCGCGTTCATTATTTACTACTAAATATAGTATACTTTATCAGTAAAGTGGTGTTCGCAATACATTTTCACCATTGGGTAGGATTTATAATGCCAATTATAACATGGTCATATATTACTTAGATCTCTGTCAAAACATACTCAACGGCATTAAGTGATTTAATTTTGTTTACACCACCTAGCACTAACGAAATTATATGTACGAGTAAGTTGTCAATCCGTCTTCTGTTTAGTTTCGCTGGACACTTTCATTCCACAAATTTGGCATATAAGTAGCAATTATATGGTCAATAAATAACTAACTCAACGGTTATATGGCTCTTATATGATTAAAAGCTATATAAGTCGCTATTATACAGCTAGTTAGCTATAAAGTGGTCACGGCGATTATTATTATATGACTAATAAGTGGTGGCAGTTTCAGTTAAATGGCTTTTATATGGCTAAAAAGCTGAGTAATATGGGCCCAAATCGCGTTATATAAACGTAATTATCACGTTTATATGACCAATTTCATAAGCTAAAAGCCTGAATATGTTACGTTTCCGCGACGATTATATGACGAAATTTTGCTAGTTGGGATGTATAAAAAATGTATGTCAATATTTTGAATGGTCCACGTGATTCACGTTCCGCATTAAGTCATGGAAATAACTTAGACAAAAGTCCATTACTTCCATTAGCCTAGTTCTCGAACGATATTAGACTTGAGTTTGTTCGGAAAGTGTAGGCACTTGAGATATATCGACTTCCCTTGATGCCAGACTTCAGTTTCTGCACAGACTAATAGTATTAGGCCCCGGGCTGTCTTTTTGAATAGGTTGCTATGACAACACATGAGGCCCCATTTTTCAATCTCAGGTGAGGCTAACACCAGGTTAAAAGAATAGTCACTGAAATATGTTAACCTAACCAGTTAACCCCGTGTTAGTGGCCTAACAGAAGATTGTGCAAAAGTTAAGTCAATTTTAAATATTAGATGTTATGTACTAAACAAAAAAGATCAAATCCTCCTAGGGATCGAACCCACGTACTCGGCTTTTGCGACTGATGCGGCTGATGCCTATAATAATTACCACTTAGCCTCGATCTTAAGAATGAACGTGTGGACGTGATAGTAGAGTGACTACAAAAAAAAGTAAAAAAATAGACGTAAACGGTAACAAGTGTCAAATGTCACTGTCAAACGCAAGTGACATTCCAACCACAAGATATTTATAGTGGCAGCTCTGAACCAGCTATGTGACGTCACTTCCCCTTTAAACTATTTTTAAGATTTATATCACAAATATCGCGAAAAAAAAATAAAAAAATTTATATTTTTGTGATCTACATGCGTATATCTCGAAATGGTTTTCGATTTAGGGATATCGACAATTTTGAAACGTTGTCAATTGTTTTGAAATGAATATTCACATTTTGTGCCATTCCTTTCAAACTTGAGATTCTCGACCGTAGTCAGCACGCGGGAAATTTGTGAAAACATGCTGCACAAAACTGATAGAAAACCAATATTGTAGAAGTATCTGAATCTAACATTTTGGTTTTTATGTAACCTCTATAATAGGACATCTTTTAAAGCTAGAATGTAGATTTCTAAGAAGCTCGTACCAGATGGTCAAATGGTCATATCTAGAAAATTTCGTATTTTACTATTTCGCTTAAAAACGCGTAAATTTGAGTATCGCGAAATAAAGGCATTTGGTAAATCACGTAAAATAGCTATTTTAAGGTTAAAACCAGTTGACTCTTGTACATCAAAATAAAGGTAATAGACCATGCCATCTTGATTTGCTACGAAAAAGCCATAGAACACAAAATTAAAATAAATACGGGCTAAAATTGCTAGAATCGGTCGCGTGTTTTTGACGTGTTTTTTTCATACCTTTTTTTCACATATTACGAGGCTTTGTGCGAAAACAAAACATTAATTTTCCTGAAAATTTATTAATCGCCAATCACTATTAAACAACCTTTAAAACCATAAATAGAGTTATATATTTAATAGTACCTGTTAGCTTTCTTGACGCCAAAACTTTTATGACAGTACTTTCGGACCGACTAGGTACATATACAGGGTAATTACGGGGTCGAGAACCCAACTATGAAAAACGTGTTGAGATGGTCTTTCGTGTATCACTACCAACTATATTCCGGAGGTTGATCTTACATTCTTCATGTACTTCGTTTAATACTGCAAAATACACGTTTCTAAAAGGTAAGCCGAGTTGAACCGTTACTCAAACGTTTGATTGATTAGGGAAAATAGGTCATAGTCCACACACCAGTGTACTTACTATGAGCTGCTTTCGTCCGGTGAGTTTAACGCAGACTTACTTTCTGTCCCTTTCTCTTTGGCTCGCGCCAATACATGAGCGTGAGCGGGATGGATAGAACGTAAGTTAGAAGAACTCGAGGAACGAGAAACGTGAGTATTGGTTTGCTCTTAAATGTTATTTATTGGTATCTTTGCAACATTCTTGCACAGTAAAGACTATAATTTGGATATCGTCTTTTAATGATGGTTCTCGTGATCCACGAGGAAGGACAAACTTATGGTCCTCATGGCTCGGCCCTAGCCTATGGTAAGCACACAGTAGCTTTTACGTTTTCAAGTTTTTACTCGATATTTAAAGGCCATCACGCTCGTTCCCAGACATCTGTGCGAGCGTAATAGATTGATTTACGTGTCGAGTAAACGTTAAACGTACAGGACCTCATTAAGGTGAAAAAGTGGATACATTACTTTGTAACTGACCGTACCTAAACCTTACTTGCCAACTCATGGTACAGGTACGGGGTTACAGTTACAGTGTGCTTATTATGAGTTGCTTATGAACGCGAACTTACTTTCTATCCATTTCTCTCCTACTCGCGGATTGGTGCGTGCGAGCCGGACAGAAAGTAGGTACGCGTTAATAGCGAGGCGGCAGCTCATGGTACGGGCACAGACTCGCAGACTCGCGTTATTCGCGTACCTTAGTAATTGACGGTCTCCATAGCTCAGTCGGTATCGCTAGTGACCCAGTCTGCGAAACTAGCGACCCTGGGGCCCTTCCGCAAACCACAAACGAAGTGTTGCATCTCTCTCGTACTCGTGAATTCGTATGTAAGTGTGACAGGGAGGCAACACTTCGGTAAGGCCTCTGTAACGAACTTCGAGATCCGCAAATTTCGAGGACTAGTCTCTGTCACTCCAACGAAGGCGTCATTATAGTGACAGAGATAAATGCTCGTATTTGACGAATTTCGAAGTTCGCAGTAGTCCCGGGTTCGAATCCCAGTAGGGAATTGGTGTAATTATCACAAAAATATGCGTTCCTCCAAGGCACATCTTTCTTCTGCAGATGGTGGGACGACCTGGACGTCTTCGTTAACAATTGGCCAGACTTTGCACAAAACCGGGAGCTAGGGAGATCTGAGGGAGAGGCCTTTGCCCATATTTGATATTTTACTGCAGTTTATTCTATTTTTAAAATGAGTTAATTAAAATAATTTCTGAAATATACCACCGCCAGGAAATTTTGTTATTTTTGCACCAAAATATTAGTCCCATCATATTTGGGTGCACTGTTGTACCGACACTAAATCCATTTCAAGACCTCTATTGTCATGGCGTCGCGCAAATAGATTTCAACCAAAATGTCCACATATTTTTGAGCTCCTTGGCTGCATCAATATATTTGTTACATATATTATGTTTAAGCTCCACTAATTGGATAATTTCCTGAGAAAAAGCCCCTGTACTGGCGCCATTAGATATATCGGAGCGGCCACAGTGTTCAAATATATCTGAACATACACTCTAAAGGTACAAGTTGGCAGCCGACCGCACGCAGCACCAGCAGACGACATGTCGTCGCTTCATTTCGTCGCGACACGTCGTTGCGTCCTGTCGCTGCAGTCATGATTTCGATCCCGACTGCAGACGACAACTGCAGATGGCATCCAGTTGATTCCGAGCGGTCCGTGAAACAAAATGTCTGACGTGTTCGAGAATAGTGATCGCAATTTTTTACGTCTTTTATTAGAAGAGGAAGAAGATGATGATGACTTGCTTTTATTATGCAGAAAAAGACGACAAGCCACATGTCCTATGATTAAATGCAGAGCAAGTGAGGGAACTTATTCAATACTGATCAAAAACCATTTGAAAAGCGATATGAAAGAATTCAGAGAGTATTGTTGTCAGCCTATCTGTTTTGCCCGAAGGTTGACTGGTAGAGAATGCTTTTTAGAATTAAGTTCGCCTTTTGTACAATAATCTTGTTTTTCTTGTGCAATAAAGGTTAAATAAATAAATAAATGTAAAACAGTTCGATTGTATACTAAGTTTAATCAGAGAAGAAATCGAGCCAATGAAAATAAATGCCATAAATATCGCGGGCATCGCGGCGTCAGCGACACTACTGATCTGCGGTCGGGCGACACTGCCGTCTGCCGCTCGGCGACGCGTCGCTAGCTTCATGTCGCTAACTACGGAGGGAATTTCATAGAAATACATAGAAACCAGTAGTGTCGTCGCGACACGTCGTCTGCAGTTGTCGCCTGCGGTCGGCTGCGAACTTGTACCTTAATGCCAATAGAGAATTGCTCAGATATTTGTGAGCACCCTAGCCGCTCCGATTTGTCTGATGGCGACTGTACATACATACCTACAGGATAACTAGATATCATTGACTGTGTGGTGACGGCAGTAAGAATACATTTGTCACCACCCCAACTCCTCCTGCGGGTGTCGTAAGAGTCTACTAAGGGATTGAAGTGTTACTGACCATTATTTGATAAAAGATTGACGATGGGCAGCAGCGTCATCATAGTGGACACATTACTGCAATCGCCAATCTGCCCAGCGTAGCGATTACGGATATTTACCTCCTAATGCGTCTATACGCATATTTAATAGGAGAGGCCTACGTCCAGCAGTGGACTATCATAGGCTGATGATCTAACGAGATATCATTAACCAATTTTTTTTAATCTCTTGGACACAGGTCGTAAGCTCACGTGTCCGCCCCGCACCGCGGGTCACGTTTTCGGTTACGAAAGAGTTGAAGTAAGTGCTCGATTTGGAGCGATAACGCTTTTAAATTGGAAAAGTTTGTTTTAGTACTTCTGTAACTAACGGTCCTTGGAGACCTAAGTGATAATGTGAGCCTTGCAACTTTTATACGTTTAAAAACTTAAAATAAGTAATTGAAAATTAATAACCTAGCTTTTCATACAACACACACACTTTTTATACGTATATACTTAACACATAAATTACGATTGTAAAATTCCGATTTTTCTCCATACCAAAGACAAAATATCACAACATGATTAACTTTGTCACAACTGTCAGAAGCTATCAGATCCTACCATGTGTCAAATTAGTCAAATTACTATTCTTTCAATGTATTTTCTTATGTTTACATAAGTATCAATATATCCGAGCACACTAAGCTCACACAAACATTGTCCGGTGTAATAGCATTTTGACAATTACCTATAGGTACGTGTGTGTCTTGTTGTTTATGTTCTAAAGAATATAGTATTTTTATCAGATTTTATTCTTGTGCTTGTTAAAAGAATAGTTTCTGTTTACAAATCGAAGCTTTTCTTTTCCCACCGAATAACTTAATAGGTACTACTTTTGCTTAAGGCGGATTAACATTCGATCGTAACTATACTTACTTTTGATTAAATATTTAACATCGGTTTATGAAAGTAAAATTAATGTCAAATTCAGCTAAAGCAAGTGAGAATAATAAGAGGCAAAAGTCACATGTTTGTAAAATATTTGAATTGATTTTAGCGCCATCTGTGACTGATCGCCGACAACTCGATGTCAACAAAAAGTTACCACAGTATTTTGGGGTTGCGATTGCAGATTTTATACTCTCCCCATTAATAATTGTTCGTCTCGCTCGCGCTTGCGTCGAAAGTGTCGAAACGTCGCGCCATCCCTGTCTCCATGCAAATGAAAAATCAATGGACACTCAGTCGCACAAGTGAGATGTTTAATAAGATATGATTTTGAGTAATTGATCCTTTGGATTTTATATTTTAAAACATTTTATTTACGATCCGTTATTTTGTTACGAATTAAATTCATGCTAAGATGTGATAAATATTATTCAGAAAATAGTCAGATCAATATTTTATTACTTACCAGTCTTACCACGGAGAAAATAATTTGTATAAAAGGCGAGAAAATGCTAATGGATTCTGTAACCGATTACCGTAGCTTACGGACGCATGCATCCTCAGATATCGTCGTTGAGATTGCCAATTTCGTTATGTGCACAATTTCAGAAACTGAAAAATCAATCTTAATAACATATGTTTACAGTTTCTTTTGTAATTTTAAACTTACACATTTAGGTATTGGCCATCTCAACGACGATATGTCGAATATACGCGTTGTAGATAATGTAGATCCTTTCATACAAATAATATGTAGTTGCGTAAATGCTTTTAAACAATAATTAATAAAATTAAGTGGAATTATGAATTATGACAGAACACACGACCTAGATTAAAAGCTTTGTGTTAAAAAATTCTAAACGACCTGTTAATTTTGATTACATGGCCAGCATAATGACACTCATGACATTCGACCTAAATTTTTAGCTGAATTCGCGTAACTCCGCGGGGCTAGCACGCTCGCGAGACTATAATTATGTTTTTTGTTGGTCGTTTGAGGACCATGCAATTCATACTTTTACGTAACTAAAAAAAATATATATTTTAATGATACTTAACCGATTTTAACCAAACAACGAGATATAAGAAAACTCTTGATCCTAGGACAACCTTGGAGTGCTAAATATATTAGACTATTGCACATATTTTATGTATTTCGCTCATAGTATTTTATTTTAGTAGCGGTACTAGAGAAGCAACAGAGTGGCAATTTAAAGTTAACGGATTTATTTAATAACATAAACACAATGGGAAGTTATTGAATGGGTCGTAAAAATACTTATTTCATTTACCAGCGAAGCGTAACTTAAGTGAATTGATAATGTATAAGTTAAATGCATGTGCTCCTCGAGGATCTAATGCATGGCAGCTTCTACGTCACTATAAATAAGTGACAGATGGGTGTCATCTAATATTGGGCAATTAAAACGTTTACCTCATTTACCATATATGTATCAGATTTTTTTCACGAATACAATTTTTAAAAAACTTGAACTTAAACAGATTACCGCTATTTTTGAAACAATCACATATTTTCAATTTAAATGAATCAGAAGGTATTAATTAATTCGGTATAAATCCAGTCCAGTCCAGTATCTATACATTATTTTTAACTGACTTCAAAAAAGGAGGAGGTTTTCAATTTGTGTGTTTTTTATGTATGTTACTATACTTACTATATGTATAACCCCGATGGCTCGAGTCTGATGATCTTGATTGAAGCAATCGGTTGATTTTTTTTATTATTTGGTTATTATTCAATCATATCTTTCAAGTTTATTCCCAGTCGTAAAATAAGTATTTATATTATTTTGTTTCATTTAAACAACGTGACGAATATAATGCAGTAAAAATGTAATTACATAAAATTCAATTTCAAGGGTATTCGAGGTCAATATCGTATAGTTGGAGATAAGTCTTACACTAGTTTGAATCGGACGTACACCGAGGTGACTCAAAGTTTATCATGCGCTCTACTTTTCTCATAACTTTTTTGGAGAAAAGTTTTGTTTGATAAAATGATGTCCTTCCATTTTTTTATAGTAACTACGCATACTTTGAAATTGCATGTCTATACGTCAAGAAGAAGGTGATTGCTACAATGGGGCTACCACAATCTACTAATGCGATTCAGTTTAGGATCCAATTTAAATTGCAATGTGTCCGTTCCATAGAAAACTGTCAAAAACTGTCAAGCCGCACTAAACTTAACTGAAACGCATATAAGATATCATGGTAGCGCCCCATGTACTAAACTGAATATAGCCCCTAAGATCTAAGAACGAACTTTTCACAGTTATAGATTAATCCTTATTAATATGAGGGTAAAACTCACGCTTTTTCCCATAGACTTTGTCATACATATAAGGCTCATTTCTAAAGGTGCATGCAGACCAAAAGAGCATTCGCTGTTCTATCCCCCTACTCTACGAAATTCGATCGTTACACGAAACGTGTTTCGTTGATTTCGTAGAGTGGGGTATAGAACAGCGAATGCTCTTTTGGTCTGCATGCACCTTTAACTGTAAAATGTTCATTCTTAGAAATCGACAACTATACTAATCCATAAAACTGACATAGTTAACTGATAGCACATCATGAACAGAGTACCAGAGCAAATAGAGTCAAAGGGGTGAGCCGAAACGTCATACTTTCACAATTATACCGTTGTTACACAGAGCCACCAGGAGCACATAGTCAAGGGGTGAGCCACGTGCCGCCCCTTACAAATATAGCCTCAACCGCAATCATTTACTTGCGGTGGGCTCACTGGTTTAAAGGTTTTCGTTTAGCCCGCTTATTAGTGCTGACAGCCTGGTCAAAAAGCTGGAAAATAATTGAAAAAAAACTTAAAAGTAGTTTTCTGCTGTTTGTTTTCTACAGAGTGTTACGTGAGCCACTGAAAACCTTGAAGAGGCGATTTATTAGGCTATACTGAACAAATATTACTACGGGGCCAATCACAAAAAAAATGTCTTTTTCAATACAATGACCGACCGATATCGACATTTTGTATGAAAGAGCCAACATTTTTTTTGAGATTTCTGGGTTAGCTCCATAGTAAAAGTTGTTCAGTATAACGTACCAAATCACCCCTTCCAGGTTTTCAGTGGTTCGTGTAACACCCTGTATAATCGCCATAAAGGATTGACCGTACATGTACATCGTACAGTTGAGTTCATAAGTATTATAGGCATTATTGCACATACATATACAGGACGCAACAACATAGTGATGGGGCGATTTTCTATGGTCATCGTAGATATCCTAATTACGAGAAAATATTATTTTCGTAAAAAAAGATTAACTTAATAACATAGATAAGAAACAAAAGTCTTTTATTTCGAACTTTATGCATAATTTTTACAAATATATTTCTCCAAATTTGGATGAAATTATTAAATAAATATGTTATTTGATAGAGGCCATACGTGCTCCGACTCCGACTATCATAAACAACGCAAGTCTGCACGGCAAATTTTATTATTTATCTTGGAATGTTATTAATTGCGTATTCCTATTTAAATTAGATCAGTGGGACATGCCTAGAATTATGTAAGTGACTAGCAAGTCTGCGCGAAAGATTTATCTTGAAACTTTGATTAGCTTTAATAAGAGAAAACTAAATTAGTTATTTTATTTGTTAGATTTACTATGTATCTAGACTCTACAGAGCTTTTAACCAATATCAAAAAAGGAGGAGGTTCTCATTACGAAAGATTTTTAATTTATGTTATACTTATACGATATCTCCGCGAATCGTTAAATTGATAAAAAAAAAATTATTTATTTTACAAATCGTTTTTTTTTATTGGTTGATTATAATAAAGCTTTAGGGGGAATAAGACAGAACATTAAGAAATACTTATTTCTACATATCATATATCATGGTACTTACCTAATATATATTTATGTCACGCCACGGACCATCATAATAATGTCTAATGTCTATGTAACAGCTGTTGAATCTCCAAATAAAATAAAATATTCATGCCATGAGCTTTTCCCTGTCACTCTAACGACGCCTTCGTTGGAGGTTGGAGTGACAGAGAGTACAGAGACAAATGCACGAAATTTACGAACTTCGATGTTCGCGGTATCTGGCCAGTTGTCTACAATTTTCTAAAAAGATAAACACAATTTCGAGTAATCTGCAGCGACTGCAGCAGATTTAGATCAGTGCGATAGGATAACGATAAGCATCATAGTAAGTCCTGATCTCCTGATAGTCCACCCTTACTGGGTCAGCCTGAGGGCTTCATCAGCTAGTGATTTGGTTTAACGAAATATTGGATCGGCAATAGTAGTAATTACTAATTACTAAATAAAAAAACATAATAAATAAAACCAAATATTATGCAGTATGCCAATAATTGCAAAAAAACCCCCGACTTCAACTGATTTCACCAAGATACCATCATCAGACCCCTACTTGGTGCCAATGGGACCTACTCGGGGATAACCCGTACAATAAAAAAAAAATTAAAATCGGTTCTCAATTCTTGGAGATCTCGAACAAAATACGTACATAAAAAATCTGTTGAATTGAGAACCTCCTCCTTTTAAGAAGTCAGTTGAGAATAACGACGGACTTTTGAATACCTAACATTAAACGTTAAAAACATAAAATCCTGAATTAAACCTTAAGTCAATAAAATTGAAAATTAAAAATAATTTAATTGGATCCGGCAAGAGTGAACATAATAATTAACTCTAATCGATAAGAATTTATCGATATACATATTAAAGTAATGTAATAGGTGCAGAAATGTTGACATATAATTTTTGACGTTTCGACCACGAACACTTTACAGGGTTCGTGGTCTGCGGGCGACTCATAGTTTTATTTCATGAAAATGTTATGTAATTTTTCTTTTTATAAAATAACGATGTTATGTTTATAACCTAAATTAGCCATGTTCCTTGTACCCAATAAACGTGATTAATGTTTTAGTTTTATTTAAACAGAACTGCAAAAAAAATACAGTTAATGAAAATTAATCTTCTCCGATCTTTTACGGGAAAAAATACAATTTTTTCGGAGCTGAAGCCCGCCAACGGAAAAATATAAAAACGTCAAAATTCCATTTTGAATTTGGAATGATTTTGATCGGGGAGCACGGCAGACGACACTCGAGGCACCCGTCTCACTCCACAGTCTTTACTTATGTACATACCGCGACCATCTTTACTTGACCTCTGTAACGCTGAACAAATACCCCTTTATTGCGAGCGGTGTATAGGCTGCAGGGGGCAGCACGGGTCAGGTAAGACTGGGCGCAGCGGTACCAGGGATCCATAGTATAGATGTAGGTAGATAGAGAGAGGTTGTTCGGGGTGGGCGAGTACAGTCATCGGCAGCGTTAGAAAATTATCATTTTGTTTAAGGTTTTTCATTTTTGTAGAAAAATTGAACTAAGGTGATAGAATAATGTCTCTATACTATGTATGACTGTGTTTCTAAATTTATGAACAAAAACAAAACAATATTACCATGCGGAACTGCTAGTTAATTACTCATCTAAATATTAAATTAGGTTTTTCCTAACTTACTTTTAAGAAATCAGATAAAGTTACCTTTTAACTTATAATAATCAAATCGATTCTTTGGAAATGCGTTTAGCATAGCGTATTAAAATGCTATTAAGCGATCTTGACATTTAGCTCATTCAAATTCAAATTCAAATTCAAATTAATTTATTGCTTACATGCTGTTTTACAAAACGGATCTTATTCATTAAAAAAAACTTGCGATAAATATAAAAATCACATTAAATACGTATTAATTATATGTAAATTTAATTTACGTTCTTTTACTTTTATAGTTTGCAAAAACTACGAACGTGCGCTAAATAATTCAGTAAGGTGCAGTTTATATAAAACAGAATGTCATATATTTTGCCCAATATTTTTGTTTCATCATCATCATCATATCAGCCGAAAGACGTCCACTGCTGAACATAGGCCTCCCCCAAACATTGCCACAATGACAGGTCCTGCGCCACCCGCATCCAGCGGACTCCTGCGACCTTCAACAGGTCATCGGTCCACCTTGTGGGGGGCCTACCCACGCTACGCCTTCCGGTACGTGGCCGCCACTCAAGAACCTTCCCGCCCCAACGGCCATCGGTTCTACGCGCAATGTGCCCAGCCCACTGCCATATTTTTGTTTAATTTAGTTTATTGTTTGCTATTCCATGTTCTTTTAAATCACCACGAACACAATTAATATAATTAATTGCAAATAGTATTCATTTTAACAAATATAGATAAGACATGGGAATAGAAAAAAACTTACTAGAAAAAATCATACATTGTATCAAAATAGAATAAAAATATGAATAATAAAAAATATCAAATGTATGAAACACATGGAAATCCAAATTATTAGAATTCACATACAAGCTACTAATTGCATATAATATAAGAAATACCAATTAAAAATAATCTCCACATATAGGTCACATGCCAATAAATCGACACAGTTATCACTACAACACCTAATTAGTTCAACACAATCAAATTTTCAAATTAATTAAAAATACCATTAATTGATAACTTCAGACCACGACTGTACCACGCTTCACAAAATATATACGTACTGCTCACCTACATTTATTTGTGCACCCACACAGACGCGTTTTATGGCCGCACACATAGACAGACACCGACGAGCTTTGCGCACACATGCGAGCCTAGTATTTTATTTTACTAGAGGATAATTTTGCGATTTTTATACGAATAAGGCACGGTTTTGGATAATGTAATAAACATTGACTGTTAGATTTCTGAAGAAAATACTATTTGACATAAGGGCTTATTGAAAAAAAAATTTACGTAGTTAGGGCTTGAAAACAAAACTTATACGTCATATTTTTATTTTACGAAGTTACCCATAATATAATTCGTCGTGTGAAAAAACTTTATGTAAACGATCGTGTTTTTTGTTTTGATTAGGTATGTAAGCCCTTTTAGACTATGTACAGTCATGTCTATAAATATGTACACATTTCAAAACGTATATCCAAAGCACAAGGTTCAAAATGGTTAGCATGTATTTGGAGTCGACCGTAAATTTTTTTTTCAATCGCCCCCAACGAGGGTTTTCTGAAATAACGTTCACAAGGGCGGCAGCACTGAGTCATCAGGTCCAGAAACTTGTCTAAATTCTCAGAGCGCCTACAGTTTCGTGTTTAAATTTAATGTTTTGTATGAGTTAGTATAAATATATAAAAAATAAAACTACCTTCTAGTTAGTTTTTCTTTGGGGCTAGATAATTGTGTTTCTTAGCGGGACCTTACGGCTAAGTGACGCCAACTAGTGGCATACGTTTTCGAGAAAACCCTCATTGAATTACTACCGTATGGGGCCCTAGCACATCTTGTGTCTGACGGAAGTTTTATAATTAAAATTATTTGTATAAGCTAGATTATCTAGACGAGCTGTCTCTCTCTTTCTCATAGAAACTAACAGGGCCATCTATGATTCGATGGATGAATTGATGAATCGTATATTTTGTTTACTTTAGGTAATGAAATAAGGGAAATGGCCCATGGTGATGATGGTAACGGTATTTTTACGGTATTACCTACCTATTGATTGTACAATTATTTCTGGCTGCAATTATTAACATTACTATTTGATGTAATGAAAGCTACGGCCATATATGGACGTATTTATACAGAAAGGAACCAACCCACATGAATTTGTCATTTCAAAGATTGACTTGTTTGTTTATTTTGATTTATGTTGTTAATTAGAATGAAAATTTCTTGTGGGTTGGTTACCTTTAAATACGTCCATATATGAACATAGATATATCTAATGCGAGCTCAAAAATGCCCCAAGGTGGACAGGACATAGCGCTTTTCGTAACACGCGAATATACAGGGTGTTACAAGATAATAACACATGGATTTATTAATCATTTTGAACTTTTAATATTACTATCAGACCAAATTATAAAACTCGAGAAAAAAATCGACAATTCCATACATTTTAACCTATCTTAGCTCATTTCTATGGAACAACAATGGAAGTGTCCTTTTTTTCTAGTGTCTTCATATTTGGTCCCATACTAAAAGTTCTTCAAAAACATTAACAGATTCGTGTTTTATTATTTTGTCTCACCATTTTTGTAACAACCTGTATATTCGTGGTGCTAAGAAATAGTACATTGTGCATCTAGGGAAGTAAGTACGGTATTATTAACGAGAGTGTTAGAAGCCCGACGCCGTAGGCGGAGAGCTTTTAATGATTCGAGTTAGTATTCCGCTTACCGACCGTGATGCATACAATTTTTTTCTTCACACCTATGAGCAAAAAAAATAGTTATAAGACAAAATATGTTTTTTAGAAAAGTGAAATTCCCTTTTCTATTACTCCTGCGATTCGTACAAGCAATGGCGCGCTTAGACGGCAAGTGTGATGAAAGGCATATTATGTCCGCGCAACATCTTTTTCAAATTCACTCTAATAAAACAACCTGTTAATCAATATTTTACATTTTTATTCATTTTATAATGAAAATGAAATATTTTTATAGAATTTAATCGTAAAATTATTTGGTAGGTATGGCATGGCAGGGCGGTTTAGGCTTAAAGGCCTCTGCCCACTAGACCGTAGCATACCATGACCGTAGCATGAACGTATCACACAAAAAAATATTCTTTGTGTGGAAAAGTATGAGACTATGCCCACTAGGACGTTCCGTCGCCGGCCAACACCGTCGCGTGCCATGCACGGACCGGCAAGAATTGTCGGCGAGAATATTTTGCCGGCCCCGACACGCTACGTGCATGGCACGCAACGTTGCCGGTACGGTGTGCGCAGGCGGCGAAACGGTGAGCATACGCGTTCTATTTACATTTTTGTATTGGATTTTCAATTTTTATCCAAAATTCTCCAAATTTTTCACTCTTATGGCGAAACAACGCAAACAATATAATCAGCATCGCTATTTTCTGAAAAAAAAACTTACTTAATTGATTGTAAACCCGCAAACCGAAGATTTTCATCGAGATCGAAAAATATTACGTCGTTTCTTACAAAAAAAATATCAATTTTAAAACAGTCGTATAACTTAACGAATTTATCCAGATAGATTGCACAATTTGTTTCTTTTTTTACATGGTAAGAACCATGTTTTTGATGTGGCTTTCTAGAATAGATTTTTATTACAATAATATGTACACAAAATCGATATATCTTTTTTTTTCGAAAAATCTATGCTCTTTAGCAGTTGCTCCATTGTTATTTAAAATTAATAATTGTTCCAAAACTAGATGTAAAAATAATCAAACAAAACCAGTACTTGACGGAGTCACATTGACAATCATGACAAGAACATATAAATCTATAGACAATATATTTACCAATCCCAAGAAGTTTTGGTTTAATATCATAGATTACACTTATCAGTGTCTAGGTTACCTAGACATTGATAAGTGTAATTTAATACTATAATAATATTAATGATAAATAAACACATTCCGTCATATAAATGTATAAGTAGCATAACTGACGATTCGAAAGTGCTTGTTGCTAAGCCTACTCAATAAATAATTTTTGACTTTGACTTGACTCAGTAATAACTCTAGTACTTCAATGGATTTCGATCGCAGTTTACGATGTCTGCTCAGGAAAATAGGTGTAGAAATAAACTCCTAGGAAAATACTAGCAGAGCGATAGTAGTCTAAAGGGCGTGAAAACAATTTGAAACTGATAAAACTCTGACAATGGAACGATAACGACGGATATGAATCGCTCATACTACGGGGATAATACGTAGTTGCGACCCGGATGATACGGGGTTGCGACGCGGATGCAACGGTCACTAAACGGGCTTAGCACGGATATGAAACAATGTACACACGTTATAGTGGGCATAGTAGCCCGTGTCGTCTCACATTCCGTGTCTGATACGTTCATGCTACGGTCATGGTATGCTACGGTCTAGTGGGCAGAGACCTTAAAGGTGCATTACCAATTTATCATCAGCGATGTGCTATGCTATGTTATTTAATGTTACTGTAGAAGCGATTGGTATATTACAATCAGAGATCGGCCAAATGTGCGTCATTGTTCGCAATAATGTGGACATGACTCCAAAGTTAATTGAATAATTAAACATTTAATCATTTTCAGAAAATTACATATTTGACACCGGTAACTATGAAAACCATTATAAAAATCACCTTAAAGCTTCAAAATCAAATTTCAAGAAATTATTCATTTAATCAACTTTGGAGTCACGTCCATATTATTGAGAACAATGACGCACATTTGTCCGATCTCTGATTATTATATTAATTAGTTACATATCAATAAGAGTGCTTTTCAAACCCCACAATCACACTGCTGATTTGGCTATAAAGTTTCCCGTGTTTTCCGGCCATTACCAAGTTACATAAGCAGCACTGGGAGAGGACATATTATTCCTACTTCAAAACCGGGTGTTGTAGAAAGAACATTCTTTCCTCGAACAAAATCTACGCCACCAGCCGGAAAGGTATAGACACGCACACATCAACTTGTGACGTCCAACGCCCGCTCAAAAATGCCCCCAAAAACAATTACATATTATTGTTCAATTGTGCCAAGATGGGCAGGACATAGCGCTTTTCTAAGCACCGCGCATATTTCGGCGCAACATCTTTGACAAATGTTTATAGAATATAACCAATCAAAACTTTGATGGACCAATCACAACTGTTTTTAAATGGCGGTTTAAGTTTTTATAGGTTGACATTGAAATTCATTGCCGTGATGAATTGAAGAGGGGGTGACACTTGTCAACTAAATTTCAGGACCGTTTTTGAAAGGCTATTTAGTATGGCGTGCGGCTTCCATGTTTTATTTGTTCGTAGTGTAAGGTTGACCAAAAAGTTTGTTCAAGGGGTTTGTTGTACGTTGTGGGTTGCAAGTGGTTCATATTTTGACGCACTATTCATTCACTATTTTTTTTGCAATTGGTACTTCATTTGGATGTGTGTGTAATCATTAACATTAACTCTGGTGAAACTACCTATACTAATAGGAAAGAAACTGCCTAGTATAGTACCCGTATTGTATAGAGATTTACTACAAATACAAGGAAGACCAAGTATTTCGAAGGTTCAGATCCCAATTCCTGGCCATGCTTCTTCTACCTGATCGCCAGAATCTGCGCCGATTCATCGCATTCATCGACCTTTAACCTCCTTGAGATAACGCCGCAGACTCCTTCTAGACCGGCCTTATCAGTATTGCGAACAATGTGAACTGAAGAGTAGATATGAGAATTTAAATTATTGAGTTTGAATGCCATTATACTAGTAAGTTTTTTGTGCAGTTCCGGAATCGTGAATAGAAGAATCTCTTTTGTTTTAATAACCAATAATGACAATGACATAGCAAGAGTCGATCGTACATCATCATCATCATCATCATCATCATCAGCCTATGATAGTCCACTGCTGGACGTAGGCCTCTCCTATTAACTATGCGTATAGACGCATTAGGAGGTAAATGCCCATAATCGCCACGCTGGGCAAGCGGATTGGCGATCGCAGTAATGTGTCCACTATGATGACGCTGCTGCCCATCATCAATCTTTAAACAAATATGGTCAGTGACACTTCAATCCCGATGTCGATCCGATTCTATGTCGATCGTACATCGTACGTTTATTAGAAGGTGTTCTGTTTAGTCCTACATAGAAATATACATTTATGGAATGCTATTCGAAGAAATGCCTTAAAAAACTTTCAAAGAATCAAACGCACCCATTCTTTCTTCTAAAATAATGAGTGCGTTTGATATCCACGTCCAAGAATCGTATTCTCGGAGCATAACACAACTTTGACGTAGGTACAATTGCCAATGTCGCCATCAGATCGAAGCGATATATCAAAAATATCTGAAAATGCCATGCCATAACGCCTTGACAATAAAGGTCTGATCAGATATTTGTGAGCATCCAGGCAGCTCCAATGTATCTGAAGGCAATGCTCTACGCTATGTAGCTGTGACTGCAGCTATGCTAATTGATAATAGTTCTGGTGGAAAGACACCCTAACTAAATCAGCGTACCTCTTGTATCGTTACCGTGAGTTTGTAACGGTCGTACAGGTGACCGTTAACGTATCTTCTTCTCTAAGTAGGGCAATTGCCAGAACGAGAAAATTGTACAACGAAAATTACATCTTAAAAGTCAGGTACCAGTGTCATTATCATGAGCTGGCGGCGTGACCCTCGTATTGCGACCCGCCAACTTATGGTAGGCACAATGATGACAAAACCCAGGTACCAGGAGATCATAAACATCAAGCTTACCTGTCAACAGGCGGCGGTAGCGGCGCCATCATATGCGGATGCGGCGGCATCGGATGAGGCGGGTGCGGGTGAAAGGGGGACCCCGGCGGCGCGAAGTTCGGGGGGAAGTGGCCCTGCTGGGGCGGCGCGGGGGGGAAGCCGCCGCCGGAGCCCGGCCGCGCCGAGGGGCTCCCGAACGGGCCCGGCGCCGCGTACGGGCCCGAGAAGCCGGGGCCGGGGGTGGACGGCGCGGGGGACGCCGCGAAGGCCGGGCCGGCCGGGGAGCCCGCGGGCGGCGCGAAGGACGAGAAGGGCGGCTCCGGGTTGCCGCTCTTCCAGGCCGCCGGGCCGGCCGCGTCGTCCAGCGGCGGCACGCGCCGCTGCAGGCCCACCGACATCTGTGGAGGTATACCGTCAGGTCTCATCTCATCAAAACTACAATGCCCTAGTACGTTGGCTACCCCCCTTATTCATACTATTGTTGGTCTTATGGACATATTGATAAATCCGAAAGAGACATATAATACTTAGCGGCTTGCTAACTTACCAGACTTATGAATAAGGGGGGTAGCCAATATGCCAATCGCTTATGTTCAAACGTGAACGAAAGGCAACTAACTGCCTTCGTCTTACTAATAAGAAAGAGCGACAGATACGCTACTGAGCGTAAGCAATTGGCAACTTGGCTACGCACTCAGTTCTCATTCTCATCTCATCATAACCTCAATACATGCCCTAGCAGGCCACGATCGCAACTACAGACGGCGATTTAAAACAGCTAAGCTCACCAATTGAGGGGGACATCCTCACTCATCAGAACATATTAGCGGTAGCGAGAGATATCCTTACTCTACGGTGGAAAGGTGATGTAGAACGACCGACGAGCCTTATCTTATGTCATCAATAAATGCCCTAGCAGGCTACACTCAAAGGCTCCGAGATCTAAGAGCAGAGGCCCTACCCCGAATCACGAACGAAGTGTTGTGATTGTGAAACATCGTCAGTACAAGCAGTAGGGTGTGAGTTCCTAACTTACGGTGGAAAGGTAGGTATTGTAAAGGATCTGTGAGGAGAATAGACTGAGGAAGGCATCGTCAGTATAAGCGGCAGGGTGGGAGATCCTAACTATATGGTGGAAAAGTATAATAAAAGCCCACCGATATCTGTGGGGCGGCGACAAGTCTACTACCGCGAAAATCCAAATTCGTAAATTTCGAGGATTTTTCTCTGTCACTCAAACGAAGGCGTCATTAGACTGAGAGAGACAAATCCTCGAAATTTACGAATTTCGGTTTTCGCGGTAGGGCCGCTGGACTCTGTTGTGTACGCAGCTAGCAGACTTCAATAAATGCCACCAGAATCCACCCAATAACCTAACTACCTAAGTGATACTTCTAAGCGGTAACGCATGAAGTCAACAATAGGTAGAATTACTTGCAATTTGTGGGAATGCACCGAAAGATCTGTATAATACCTAGATGCCAGTACAGCAAGTCAACTACCATCTGTTTTAAGGTCTAAATAATGACAGAAGAGCACAAGGTGCACTGGTACTTGGATTATATCACTTTTATTAAAATCTACTATGACGAGTATGAATGATGTAACGTTTAAGTCCATTACAACATTTCCAACCCTTTTTTTTTTTTAAGGAGAGGAAAAATGCGTTACGCATACCACCCGGGTGTGGGGACGGACCCGGGTGGTTATGTGGGACTCCTCGTTACGGGCTGATGGGACCCCGAGTTTACCCACTAAAAACCCTCTCCGTCTGCCGCCGCTGTGCTGTACGGTGGGCTGCACTAGGTCGTAATAACGTATTTGCGGCTCGCATTGCCTGCGTAGACAGCCCTTACCGAGCAAGTGTGACGAAAAAGCCTTACGGTGTTTTTCCGCAAGAGTTAGGTATGCTATGTGGAAGCGTTTGTCTTTCATCTATCACATTTTTGGAGCGTCGTACAATACGACACATACATCTCTATCGCATCGCATGCGCTACGCTATACTCAGGTAGAAAGACACCCTTAAAGCACGATATTATTATATTATAAACTATTAAAGATTAAAGGCTAGTTCTAACTGTTCTAAGTATATATAATACACGTTTCCGTTATAGCATTAAAAAAATCTGGCAAGAGCAATGTCGGGTCATGTTCAGTATAGGGTTCTGTAGTTATTCAAAAACGGCTGGGCCGATTATGTTCGAAATAGCTTTATTTTAAAGTATTCTACAAGCGCTCTAATCATGATTTTTTTTATATTTTTTGGACCTACGGATCGAAAGTTAAGAGGGGAGGACACATTTTTTTTCTTTTAGAGCGCTTATCTCCGAAAATATTGACTTGAGAAAAAAACTTTATTTTGGTACCCGTATTGATTTTCAACGACCTATAGGATACCCCACACTATAGGATTACAGCAAAATAAAAAAACATCCCCACTTCACTACTAAGGGAGGTAACCTAAAAAAAAAAATCTCTACGTTTTACTATACCACTTTGTCGACTTGATTAATATGTATACTTGTACCAAATTGCAAATTTCTAGTACATACATACTAAACTAACGGCCAATGAGTTATGCTGCGGACAGACAGACGGATCAAACGGACAATAAGAATCCATATTTATTAAAAACTCATTCATTTTATATCGACGATTGAACCAGCCTCAGAAACCGCACAAATGGTGTATAAATTGGCTGACGTTGTGCTTAAATAATATCACCTAATTAGTTGTTTTCATTGTGGTTGTATTTTTATAAGAGTTTTTATACAGGTCCGATATGTATTTTTTACAAAGGACTTTAAAAAAAAAATAAAAAAAAAAATATCGACGATGGTTGGCAAAGCAGTGTAACTCCATTTTTCAGATTTTTGCGAGCTTTGATTTTTATTTGGTAGCGACATCTATCTGTAAAACCACGAATTAAATAGTTCGTAAACACTGTTTTGGGTATAATAATAATGTACAGTACAACATAGAATAACAAAGTAAATGTTTAGTAAATATTCTTAGACCTTAAAGATTGTACTAAGCTAAAACATTGTAACTTTACTTATTTTATTGTAAATAAACATTTAATTTTTTTTTGTAACTTTCAATTGTTAAATTACAAATAAAGGAGAAATCTTCCGCTAAAAGGACTTAAGTTGTATCCAAAATGTCTCTAATTTCCGCTCTGAAGCTCTACCGCTCTACCACAAACGAAGTGTTGCCTCCCTGTCACACTTATATACGAAACGAATTCACGAGTGCGAGAGAGTCTTCGTTATTCGCGGTAGGGCCTCTGTCTGTCTGTAGTCCGTTTGGAAAGTGAAGTCACGTGAGATCCATGGTCGTGCCTAGCTGAGAGAGTTCCTGAGCAGAGACTGTCCACCGCGATTCAGCGCGGAAACGCTGCGAGCGTGATGGGCACCTTTTAGTAGGGAACCAATCGGGGCGGTTAAGATTGGTAGCTTCTTTTGTGAATAATATATTGTGTGCCCTAGCAGGGTGTCATGACATTACCTACTTTAGTTATTAAGACCTTACCATGTAAATTTGTTCATGACTATGCAATAAATAAATTGAAATAAATTGAAATAAGGGTTTTTTAAGGTTATACATTTTATTTAATTCGATAGGCATTTTAAAATTACATTTACTAATTTTTTGAAGAAGTAGTTTGTAATATTTTCTTTGGTTACTTCGGTAATCAACCCTTATCACAAACAAATCACAACATTGAAACAAAACAATTAATAGTACTAATGATTATTTGTTTAAACGGTTTGTTTATATTATTGTAAGCAATTTGTATTGGTGATGATGGCCTTGAAATAACATGATCCTTCTGGGTACCTGTCATCTCTCATTAATAGTTCTTGAATATATGCGTACGTTTATTCATGTTTATTCTATATTATCGCCGGCGCTGTCTTGTTCCCATATTGCTAACTATATCTGGCATATCTCCGAGCGTTTCAACCGCCGTGACTTCGGTGGCAGCCTTATCAGACGAATCCCGAGACAGACGCAAAAACTTTTGGATATATTGGTAGACGTAATTGACAACTACCAAGATATCCAAAAAATGTACGAGATATCCACGAAAATAGGGATATAATGTTGCCACGGAAGTCACGGCGATTTTAACGCTCGGAGAAATGCCCATCTTTATTTGCTTCGTTTTATCTAGATTGGTATTAGAAGATGTTTTAAGTTTGAAGACAGATTTTTCATTGTGGAATGTGATATTTTTTGCTGTAATTAAGACAATGGATATTTATACCCTAATTTATGATTATCTTCATTATTTCAGCCGAAACACGTCGACTGCTGGTCATAGGCGACCCTCAATGATAGCCACGATGTCCGGTCCTGCGCCACCCGCATCCCTCGGACTCCTTAGGTCATAAGTCCATCTTGTGAGAGGAGCCTATGCTCCGCCTTCCGATATTCGATCAGTCTTGTTTATTATTTCCACCTTTCCTACAGATTTATAGATTGATTTTAAAATGTTATGTATAAGCGAGTTTTGGTTCTATATTTAACTCTCTAGCGACATTGGCGACACGATGATTAGGTAACTCTTTGTAGGGTAATATTCCCTAGGGACGTCTACGACTATTTCTATAATTACGTATTTGTATGTTGTCTTTTTCTTTTGTCTGTGAGGGTTCTAGCTCGTAAACTAAATGATTCGGAAACCATTTTTAACAGAGTTCAAAAAAGAAGCTTTTCAGTCAGACTGATTTTTTTGTACAGTCAAGTGCAAAAATAAGTATCGAAAGAATCCTCTCATCTCTCATAAATATGTTACGACGTTGTTATTTAGAGTGCACTGGGACATATTTTTGAATTTTTTTGTGTATACAAGTACCTTATTTTGTCTAACTGTATGTATGTTACTCGATATCTTCGAGAATCGTGTACTGCCGTGGAAATTGGCCATAAGTTTAAGCAATAAATATGTAAAAAAACAACAATAAGAACTTTCCTTGCAAATATTCGTAATTTTGGAAACTTCTCGTCACTACTTGGCTATACTCGAACTAACCAGCTTCTCAGAAGAACAAAAAATAAAAAGGAAGCAAATTCGCCGCGTGGTGACGGTAGTAAGAATACATTTGTCACCACCCCAATTCTTCCCACTGGGTGCCGTAAGAGCCGTTTGAGGGATCGAAGTGTCACTGACCATTTTATTGAAGATTGATGGTGGGTAGCAGCGTCATCGTAATGGACAATACTGCGATCGCCAACCCGCTTGCCCAGCGTGGCGATTATAGGAAATACCTCCTAATGCGTCCATATGCAAAAGTAATAGGAGTGGCCTACGTCCAGCAGTGGACTGGGATAGGCTGATGAATGAAATTTAAAAAATGTAGGGGTGAATTTTTCGGAGCGTAGAGAAATTAAATTGAATTTTCCATCTTTTTCTACTGACAAAATGTGCAGTAGCAGAGTATACATTATTATGAGCTAGGTTAAAACTATTTCGTTTCTCTTGAATAGAGCTCGCCGTCCTAAACGATGTGTAATAAAATTTGAAAGTTCCGCCGTTAACCGCCATTTTTCCCACAATGCACAGAATAGGTAATACTATGTACAGTCATCAGATATATAGAAACTGCCACGGTGCTCAAAAATATCAGAACATGCATTCTTCTAACTTTAGCTGGTGGTAGGACCTCGTGCAGGGTCCGCCCGGATAGCCGCTAAATAGTAGTGTTTGCAATGCTGTGTTTCGGTTTGGGGGTAAGATAGCCGGTGTAATTACTGGTATAGATAGAGCCAATCCATCTAAGTCCTCAGGGTAGGCAGCGCATAGGCGATTTTTTTATCACTATGTCCATGGGCCTCAGTTCCTGCTTTCCATCAGGTGTGCTGAGAGCTCAGTTGTCTACCTAAGTCACATAAAAAAAACTTCATGACAATAGAGGTGTGCTCTGATATTTGTGAACACCCTGGCCGCTCAGATATATCTGATGGCGACTGTACAGAAGGTTCTCTACATAACAAAACCGATGTAGACAGCGAATCAAGAATCATGTAACCCTCTTAAGTGTAAAGGTGCATTCAGACTTCAGACCAAACGAGCATTCGCTATTCTAACCCCCTACTCTACGAAATTCGATCATTACACAAAACGTGATTCGTTGATTTCGTAGTGGGGCATAGAATAGCGAATGCTCGTTAGGTCTGAATGCATCGTAATATGTTCTCGCACGTTGTCGCTTATGGCTCATTAAGGTTGTCAAATTTGCTGTTGTCAAGTTCATCGATTTAAAACAGTCTCAACTCCCAAAATATTGACAGTTAAATGAACTGAGTAGTGACGACAGGATTAAATGCAACGACAAAATAAATGTTCAGTCAAAGACAAAATAAGGTGTACACAAAACTGTTCATAAATATGTCCCAGTGCACTCTATTTTTGTGTAATAAGAACGTCGTAACATATTTATAAGCGGATTTTTCGATGCTTATTTTCATAAATAGTTCATAGATGATAAATTGAATGCTGACAACATGGTTTGATAGATAATGAATAATTACGATGCCGGCATGAATAAATCAATATCTTTCTTTTCGTGTAATCTCCAAAATTCCAATATCTGCTTATGAATAATTGTAAAACATGCCTAAAATATACTGATAATATAGTATTAACCCTTCGTAGGGCACCGGTCTCAAAAAGACAGCAGAATCATTTTGTATTTTTTGTACAGAATTTTTCGTACTATATAATGACGTTGAGGCTTGAACCCAGTGTTTTTTGAGTCTTGCCCGTTAAAGGGTTAATAACTTGGAGGGTAGTATAAAAGTATACATAAATAAAAAATATATTAAATTTGAGTATCACAAACTTTAGAAGAGAGAAAAAATTGGTATAATCAAAAACATAGGATAAAACGAAAAGAATAATCCCATTCTGAACTTATGTCAACAGAATTTAATATGGTAGTATGACTTGTATGCATAATTCGTTATAAAATTGTTTGAATCTAAGCTAACTTAAAGCGTGTACGGGGTCAAATCTTAAAACCAACAGTAAAATAGAAACATTTTTTTTGACAATGAAGAGGGGTAATGCACTCGGATCCGTAAGGACAAAACCGGTCACACGACAACACTATTGTTGGAGTGGGTCATTTGTTTATAGTTAATAATAATCACAAAATGAAAAATTTTAAAAATCGTCTTCAACCGATTTCTCCAAGACCCCCGATTTATTTCCATCATTGGTTTCCTCAAATCCTACTTTCTGAATACAAATTTTTGCAATTAAATGAAAATTACCAAAAGCGTATACCTATACCATTTGAAGAGATCCCTCGATTTCTCCAAGATCCCATCATCAGACCCCAACTTGGTGCCAACGGCCAACCATCTCGGGGTAATACACGTTCGATCACAAAAATAAATTTTAAAATCGGTTCACGATTCTAACATACATACAACAAAAAAAAATCAGTCGAATTGAGAACCTACTCCTTTTTTGAAGTCGGTTAGTAACAAAAGTTATTTTTATTGTATACTTTGAAGGAAAGCGTGGAAGGGGAAGACCAAGAAAAATTACCATGAGTGCTATAGAAATCGAATTGAATTATAAAAAAAAGTATTTGTTAAAAACATAAACAAATGGACGATACCAGCATGCACAGCGATAAGAAACCACGAATAGCTGGCATCAGTTCCGGAAAGATTGGAAAATTTGTCCAATGTGGTTTAAATAATTTGATTAATTGTGATGCATTACAGTGATTTGACAGAAACGTCAAAATTTGCAGTTGGGAAAATCCACAAGACTTACCAATTTTTTTAACCAAACTAGTATACCTACCTATTTGGGAAAACATTGACGAGACATTAACCAAGAATACCTATCACATATTTCGCAAACCCTTAACTTGGCAGTGTATCTTTAAAGATGCATACTTTTTGACCCACTTTTTGTATTTTTTTTAAAGACAGAATTTTTTGCTCTACTCAGCGGCGAGGAGGCTAGAACACACGATTTTTTAAAATTCTGCCAAGTTTAGGGTTAAGAAGATCTACCGCGTATTTCGATTCGACGAACGAATGCTTTATCAGCCTACAGGTGATATTTTAGTGATGCAATTTGGAATTAGTAATCAATATTTTTAGCATGATTACAATTGTTAAACATTATTTTACTTCTAAAAAGTTAAAACAGTCGATACGCTCGAGATTCTATTTCATACTCAGGGGAAAAATACAATGTATAACAAATTTCTATTCAATCGGTCAATCGGATAGATACTAACTATTAGAAAAAATAAGGGACTGCAGCAGAATAGTGGAACTCGATAGTACAATAATAAGCTAGTTTATCGTGGCTAAATGTATTTCGTTCAAGGCGACATGACAGAGTGTACAAAAACATAAATATTCCGTTACTATGGTAAATTCAAACATCATTCGTAATACAGATTACTATGATTGCCAGTATGCACATATGCATCCTCCAATACGCCCTCTTAATCTATTACGAACATGCACCGAAACACTTTTGAACACGCCTATACTCAGTACATAAAATAAATTTAACATAACACTTTTGTGCCCAACTATACACAAGTATAAACACAACAACTGGAATCGCCTAACAAATTAAAAGCATGCATAAAAAAGGATAGCTAGAAAAATTATTCTATTACCTACACAAAGCACTTAAAAACATAAAACACAATATAAATTATAAAACATCTAACTCTAATCCGCCCTCTTAATAGAATAATTTGACAGGGATAAATCCTTCAAAAAATCCTTTAACTTCGGGCCAGAAACACTCTTAGTTAGAATGTCTGCTATCATTTTATCGGTTGACATGTACTTAATCTCAACTTTACCAGCTAGTACACACTCACGAATAAAATGATATTTTATATCAATGTGCTTTGTTCTATTATGCATCATTTTGTTGGCTGCTATTTTATGTGCCGACTGATTGTCATTAAAAATGACCACGGGTTTGCTATCCACAGCAGTCAAACTGTTTAGCAAACTACGTAAGTAAATCGCTTCTTTTGAAGCGTGGCTAAGTCCAACATACTCAGCTTCTGTAGAACTCAAACTTACTGTCGCTTGTTTCCGGCTTTCCCATGCGACAATGTTTTTCCCTAATTTGAAAATTAATCCCGTGAAAGATTTCCGATCGAGCGCCCCACCCCAGTCTGCATCGACATAGCCGCGTAAGTCTAAATCTCCTGACTTTTTAAAAGTGAGACACAGATTAGACGTACCTTTTAAATACCGTAAGACCCGTTTCGCGCACTTAAAGTGTATTTCATCGTAACACGAATTAAATTGGGAAAGTACACTTACCGCGTGTGCTATATCCGGTCGCGTATTACAGGCTAAATAATTCAGACAACCTATCAAATTTTGATATGGTAGGTGGCTGTGCGAATCACGTGACCGCTCTAATTTCATACCTACTTCCATTGGAGTAGTTACCGGCTTGGCATCTGTCATGTTAAAGTCATCCAAACAGTTTAAAATAAACTGCTCCTGATCGAGATGGATCTGACCCTGCTCTCTTCTCAGTCTCATGCCTAAAACATGTCTAGCCGCGCCTAAATCTTTCACTTTAAACTTGTCAATCAAACCTGATTTAAATTTTTGCTTTTCTTGATCACAGTTGCCAAATACGAAGAGATCATCAACGTAAATAACGACAATTAACTTCTTGTCACCTTTAAGCTGTTTTTGATACAAACACGGTTCTATTTTTGATTGTATAAAGCCTAAACTTAACATCTCTTTATCTAACTCTTTGAACCAAGCGTTTGAGGCTTGTTTCAAACCATACAGAGATCGCTGCAGCTTACATACCTTGGTTTCCTGACCCTTGGTGACTGCCCCTTTTGGTTGGAGCATGTAAATATCCTCTTTAATCTTTCCGTATAAAAACGCAGTCGTGACATCCCATTGGTCAATAAACCAATCGTATTCAGCAGCCAGCGAAAACAACAATCGCAGAGTAGAACTTCTAACTACCGGAGAGTAGGTCTCCGTATAATCTACACCACATACCTGTGTGAACCCTTTGGCTACAAGTCTAGCCTTGTACTTCGTTACCTTGCCATCGCTATCTTTCTTGATCTTGAATACCCACTTGCATTGAATTGGTTTCTTGTCAGCTGGTAGATCCACCAACGTCCAGGTCTGATTCTCCTTCAGCGACGTAAGCTCATCATCTATCGCTTTTTTCCATAATGCACTATCAGGTCTCGCCAACGCATCCTCTATGGTAACAGGATCTCCATCAAGATTGCTCTCCTTGGCATACATAACATTGCAACCGTACCGATCAACTTGTCTGCGTTCTCTCTGAGGATACCTCCTTTCTGACAGGTCAGGTATTATCACTTCACCATTAGTGACCACCTCATCAGGTACGTGCCCATTGTCAAACACTTCAGGTCCAGGTAATTGTAATATGCTCTCATCTACAGCATCACGCAACTCATCCTCGTGCGTCTCCAGTACTTCAGGAATATTTGCGGATCCATTTGGTAGACAGGACTGACCATCAGAGTCCGTATTCAGGTTAATCATGACTTCTGACGACTTCTCAACGTTCTCTTTTTGAAGAAAAACATTTTCTAAAAATTTGACATCTCTCGCAGTTGTCACTACACCCGTCTTTGGATTCATCAGACGATAACCCTTCTGATTATCTGGATATCCGATAAAAATCATTGGCTCCGTCTTCATATCCAATTTACGTCTCTTCTGTTTTGGTATTAGTCGATGTGCTATACAGCCAAATATTCTTAGATGGCTGACATCCACGTCCTTTCCAGTCCAAAGCTTTTCAGGCACTGTATTATCCAAAGCTTTCGTGGGGCTCCTGTTCTTTAAATATACCACAGTCTTTACAGCCTCTGCCCAATATTTTTTACTCAGGTTTGCTTCTGACAGTAGTGTTCTTGCTTTCTCAAAGATCGTACGATGGGCGCGTTCAGCCACGGCGTTCTGTTCACTCGTGTAGGGTACTGTCGTCTGGTGTTTTATTCCTGCAGACTTCAAAAAAGCATTAAATTTGCTATTACAGTACTCTCCGCCTCCATCCGATCTCAAACATTTTATCTTTTTATTCGTCTCATTTTCTACTTCCGCCTTATATTCACGGAACTTATCGAAAGTTTGACTTTTATTCTTCAAAAAATAAACATGAGTCTTTCTTGTAAAATCGTCAATAAATAACAGAACATACCTCGAACCTCCGAAAGACGGCTCTTCGACCGGCCCACATACATCACTATGTACGATTTGTAGTACATCCTTAGCTCTCGTACCTTTGTTCTTAAAGGGACTCTTGCACGTTTTCCCTTGAATGCAGGGAATACACGGTTCGCACAAATCTGTGCTTTTGAAATTCATACCTTTCACGATATTTTTCATTTTCAACATATAATTTCGGCTTAAATGAGCTAAACGTTTGTGTAAAAGATTCGAAATATTATTTTGTTGTGACACTGTCAAATTTACGACGTTGTTTTTATTTTCTGACAACTCGTAAATGCCATCAACTTCTTGACATCTTGCAATAGTTCGGTTCTTATTTTGAATTATGCAACCTTTTTCGTCAAAAATAATTGTACATTTCTTCTTTGTCAAATCGCTTACCGAAATTAAATTCATGGACAGATCGGGAACATGCATGACATTTTCCAGGACTAATTTCTCCTTTTCGCTGACTTGGGGCTCAGCGTTCCCACGACCTTTTACTTCCAACTTTTCACCATTTGCAACCGATATTTTCATATTGCCATGTTGTTTTGTATATGAAACTAACTTGCCTTTGTCATGTGTAAGGTGGTTGGAGCATCCGCTATCAAGATACCACTTATCTTTGTCTATTGCCTCCTTGGTGTTCAGGCAGACATTTGCGGTTTTAACACGCTCCTTGCACTCTGACGCCTTATGCCCTTGCTGGTGGCACCTGAAGCACTTATACACGAACTTTTGCTTACGATCATTTGTTTTAGGTGTAGATCTAGCTTCGTTCGGTGCTTTACGTGTCACTAAAGCTTGCTCGTAGTCCGTACTCAACTTGCTTTGACGACCTCCTTCTTGCAACAATTTCGTTTTAATTTGCTCCAACGTGATCTCTTGCCCACTATTATCGACAGCCATTATGAGAGGGCTGTACTCAGGCGTCAAACCACCTAGCAAAATGGATATTAACCAATCGTCAGGGATTGTCGCGTCAATATCGTGCAATTGTTGTGCAAGGAATGTAACTTTTGATATATAGCTCTCCATACAACTGAAATGCTCTAACTTACAGTTGAAGAGCTCTCGCCGGATGTGGATACGTCTTCCCCAGCCTTTGTCTTCGTAGGCTTTTTGTAGATTGTTCCATGCGTCCTTCGCAGTTTTTGCATTGTAGACGTGGGTAAAGCACTCTGGCTCCAACAACAAGCATATAGTTGTTCGTGCTTTCCTGTCTGCTTCAGCATTTACTGCGTCTTTCGCAATAACGTCCCACCAGTTTTTATTTTCAAGGTAGTTACGTACCAGGAACTTCCAGTTCGGGTAATCCGACGAACCTTTCAGCTTCTTAATACCACTTATGCCGTTGTCTTCCGACATAATTTACGCAAGTTTCACGACTACTCAAATATTTTAAACCACTTTTTCTAAATATTTCAACTAGCACTATCGTGCAGAAGGCACATTACCTATTAGAAAAAATAAGGGACTGCAGCAGAATAGTGGAACTCGATAGTACAATAATAAGCTAGTTTATCGTGGCTAAATGTATTTCGTTCAAGGCGACATGACAGAGTGTACAAAAACATAAATATTCCGTTACTATGGTAAATTCAAACATCATTCGTAATACAGATTACTATGATTGCCAGTATGCACATATGCATCCTCCAATACTAACAAATTTGTTAGGATGGTGTCAAGTCACAACACTCACAACCCGAAAATCGTAAAAATTGACTTACAGTGTTATGCTTCTCAAGTATGAGTTCATTATAAACTATAACTCGAAAATTATCTGTTTATCACGTATTTATCAGGTTGACTGGTAGAGAATACTCCAAAGCTTAGCATTTACTCCGCCTTTTCAACCGACTTCAAAACAATTTTTTTTTTATTATTGTTAATTCTTTTTTTTATTATTGTTATCTCGGAACTTCCGACTTGGTGAATCGATTTTGATGATTTTTTTATTTATTTGAAACATGATGCTTACCGATTGGTCCCATTTTAATTTGCCTCAGTACTGGCAATGTCATCATTGTCATCCATGAGAAAACCATATAAGTCATAAATTCGCATTAAGCATGTGCACGACAAATGGACGAATATCGCCGTGATATTATCTCGATATCGTCGTATTATCACACCAACAGATTCAATAATTCTTTTTTTAACCGACTTCACAACAAACCGAAATTGTCCCGTTGGCACCAAGTCGAGGTGTGATGTGATGATGGAATCTTGGATAAATCGGCTGAAGTAGTTTTTTATTTTTATTTTTCCGATATAATTGTACGGTCGGCTCTAATAATATGTATACGATTTTGTACCTTATGCCTTTGACATACGTTCTGAAATGTACCTATACATATTATTAGATGTGACTGTACAAGAAATATTGTTCTTTTACTATTAATTCAAATAAAAAAAAATCATTTAGACCAAAACTATTTAATCGCAAGTCTGACATAGCATTTGAATTGTTTTTTCTTTTTGCGGATGAATAAACGTCAAATAAAAAATACACGTTGTCAATGTTTAAACCCCTCAACCTACCGAACCACGAACATCGAAAAGTCATTCACCATTTCACCTCTCTATCGCTCCAATATGCAAATGTGAAAGGGACGCAGATACGATTTTTCGATCGTTCGATTTTCGTTGTACTAGGCCATAGCATGCCAGTCGATCGCGTGCCCGCGCGCCCTTGGGGCCGTGAACTCCTACTGCACCTGCATCTTGCTGTCAACCTGTTTCGGCGCAGTTTTTCTATTGAGCCTACTTGCTTGACTTGACCTAAATACAAGCCGATTAAAAAAAAAAACATTTTATTTTTAATTTATTTCAAAAAAAGGTTTTCAATTCAGATGAATATTTTTTATTTTGTGAAATATTTTTTTATTGGCTGGAGTGGTTGAGTGGTTTAGGCGTCATCCGCGAAAGCTGAGGACGTGGGTTCAAACCCCACCGCCGGCGTTGGTAAACTTTTGTATTTTTTCTTTGGTATATGAATATGACATCTAATATTTATCATATCAGCCGAAAGACGTCCACTGCTGAACATAGGCCTCTAATATTTAAATGAATATTATTTTATACAGGGTGTTTTTTTTTCGACCGTTCAAATTCTACGTAGTGAATGTGTAGGTCATACATACTGACCAACTTTTACTATGGGGACAAAGTCGAAATCGCGAAAAAAAAATCTGCTGTTTCATACATTTCGGCCGGCGTAATGCCGCCAATTTGTATGAAACAGCTGATTTTTTTTTCGCGATTTCGACTTTGTCCCCATAGTAAAAGTTGGTGAGTATGACCTACACATTCACTACGTAGAATTTGAACGGTCGAAAAAAAAACACCCTGTATAACCAACATCAAAAATGGACGACGTTCTCAATTCTACTGTTTTTTTATGTTTGTTACCTACTCGATATCTCGTAGAATAGTAAACCGATTTTTTTTTTTACTTGAAGGGGCATAACCTCGAGATGGTCCCGTTAGCCCCAAATCGGCGTCTGATGATGGTCGGTTCTTGTATCGGTTGTATTGTATCTTGTAGTCGGTTAAAGTTGGTTTTTAATTTGGCGATTATGAATGTGTATTTTTAATAACTCAAACCGTAACTAAATTTTAATGTAGGTTTTAGTAAAGTCGGTAGATAAGTTTTGCAACGAATAAACAGATGGGTCAAAATTATTTTCGTTGTCTTATTTTGTGCCCCTAAAAAACGTGACGCAGTGGTGATTTTTGTATGAGATGATGTTTTGTTTTCAATTTCCGATGTAAGGATTAAAATCTAGCGTGAAAAATAAATACGAGTGCACCGGTTTTTTTTTCTATACTGAGTCGAAACTGCAACTAAAAGCGTGACAGAGTGGTATGAAACGAGAACGAAAATAATTTTGGCCCAGATATGAAATAACGATTATTATGCCTATTAAGTAGTTCGTAAATTTCGGGGATAAGTCTCAGTCTGATAAATTGAAAAATAGGTATTTACCTAATACACCGGAGTTCAAAGCGGCAATAGAGCCAGCGCATTCAACTTTCGCGGCTGATATGATAGCCCTTATCTTTGACCTTTGGATTTATTCTATCTTTTTTTTTATATCGCACATTTTATATTACTTCATCATCATCATCATATCAGCCGAAAGACGTCCACTGCTGAACAAAGGCCTTCCCCAAAGATTGCCACAATGACCGGTCCTGTGCCACCCGCATCCAGCGGACTCCTGCGACCTTCGCCAGGTCATTTTCACCAATTATATTACTTACAGTGCTACTATTTTGATAACGCGAATAAATTGTGAACTTCGTTAGATTTAATTTATGTTATATAAATTGTACAGTATTGATAATAAAAACCGATTAAAAAAAAATCATTGCTATAATAATATGTATAGAAAGAATCTTCTTATAAATAAGTTACGACATTCTTATTACACAGAGTTAAAGTGCACTGGGATACATTTTTGAGCATTTTATATACACCTTATTTTATATTGATTTAAACTTTTACGATTATCACTCATATTTTAAAGACAAACGAGTCTTCATCGCGTAAACTTACGTTTAATTATATCCATATAGGCAGGCGTGTGCCTGCCTGCGACCACGGGTGTAACGTCGTGCCCGAAACGTCAGGATATAATTCAACGTAAGTTTACGCGATTAAGACCCGTTTGTCTTTAAAATATACACCTTATTTTTTCTTTGACTGTACTTGATTGAATCCAGTCCAATAAAAAAAAATTGTAAAGTTTAAATTACTATACCAAAGTAGTTTTGAAAAAATATCCCTTAGCTGTGATCTCTAAACGAAAAATTCTAAAAATTTAGATTAATAGTAGATTAAGGTAGTTGCTCGAAGGTTGAGGTCACAACGGTTAACACAGTGTCAAATTCGTATCAATATTTCGTACTAATACCAAAAAATATTTGCAACTGTAAGATTGACCAAAAAGTTTGTCCAAGGGATTTGCTTTGAAATTTTGACGTTAGTCATAAATTCATTCGGAATTTGCAATTAGTACATTATTTAGATATCAGTATCATCATTCACCTCAACTCTGGTGAAATTACGTATATTACATATTATACTCAGTCCTAAATTCGCAGTAATCGTTTTATTGGTATTAATTATACACACTCGGTCAATGAATACGGGTCCGGTGGTTTTTTTCAAAGAAAATAATGCAAACATACAGATTTCAAATCATTTTCGATATATTTATAGTGTAGGTAATATCTACTTTAAAATTGTCGTTACGTCGGTTTGTAGACACAAAAATGTAGACCGTTTAAGAAATCATGAGTTGCTATTTTTATATACGAGTATACGGAGTCATCTGCCGATAAAATTCCATGTTTTTCCAATCGTGTGAAAACTTCAGGGAAATTCCAATACAAGCTGATGTTAAAAACAGTTCCACTTGTATTTTAAATATTTGTAATCAGCATGTTTTCGGTATTTTCTATGAAAAAATCCACCTGACTAGTATTCATTGACCGCGAGTGTATGTTAGTTTGAATAATAATAATTGCAGTCTTAAGCTTAATATGGAGCAACGTATTCATATTAACTTCCGAAATAACCCGCCGAGCATCTGCATCTCATCGTCGATTATAGCTGTACCATTGTTGCATACATTTAAAGGAAGTATCGGCTATTTGTGTCCAAATATTTGTTCTTTTGTGCGACCGAAGGTAGCAGGTAATAAACGGTCTTGATCCCGAAGTGACCGTAATGTCGGTCGTGACGTGATTGAGTCAGTTTTAAAAGGTTTGCTTTTGGGTTTAAGGGATAAGATAACCTTGTGCTTGTTTTTCAATTAAAGGGCCTAGCTTTTAAGAATCCTTACGTTCATATTTAATACATTGAACTCCAGAATAACCAATTAACTAATAAGTAACTTACATATCGTCAGTTGACAAGCAAAACTCACTAAGTAACAAATACCTACTTTAAATAAAGCTCGTATCTCAGTTCTGACTTAATACTGACATAAGAGGTTGCTAAGAGTAGTGACAGTTTTTATAGTGAGTTTTGCTTGTCATACTACGATATTTAAATATCGTAAGAGTAAATTTACTCTCCAAAACAAGCCCTTAATTATGTTCGTAACATAGTCGACCCACTTTTTGTATTTTTTTAAGATAGAATTTTCTGCTCTAGACAATGGCGAGTAGGCTAGAAAGCACGATTTTTTTAATTTGTAAATTTAAGGGCTAGCCAGAGAAAGAGTTATTATTTTTTAAGTTTCTATTTGGTCATAGTTATACTACCTTCTACTTCTACCCCAACGAAACAACGAAGCAGGGACAAATCATTCATCCTTAGCTTCAAAAAGCATTTTTTTCTAAAGGTGCTGTCTAAAACAATGTCCATTATCTAATGCTACTAATTAGAATTTTCCGTTGCATCGAAGGCCAATTCAATTTCGTAACTATGACTGCAGGTCGTGTCAACATTTGGGAAGTACAGAACGCAAGTAATCATTACATCCAAATTATTTGGATCTTAGTATAACATATGCCTCTCAGATGATGATTACGTAGTAAACAATTATGAATACTAAGTTTAAGACTAAGATTGCTCAGGTGGTATACCATTTACTAGATCTTCGGATATGTCTAATCATCATGAATGCATGTTTTTTGTTAATACATCATTTTGAAGCGCATTGTAGACTATCCAACCTACCTATACTAAATATGCGGCAAACTGTATGTGCGATATTGAAAAAGTATCTCACAAATCTCACAATAACGTATTGAATATCTGACAAGGGACAAATCCACGTTTATTCGCTTTCAATGCGACTCTATTTTATAGTTGCGATTACTCCTGTTCATCGTTAGATCAACACATCACCTTACTAGTGTTTAAAAATGTTAGACTGCCTGCAGTGATTATAAATTAGAAAATAATGCCGTTAGTCAATCCAATCGATCTACATTTGGAAAGTGCAGTGAAAACGCCGTGACGTAGCACGCAATGATGCAGATCATCATTACGTATTGTTATAATAGAATCATCTTTGGGCTGTTCGGGTATGCACTATTCCCGAACGGTTTGGACCCAGTAAATAGTATTCCTAGTGTAGAAAGCAATATTTGATATGAAACTCCATAGCAAAAGGCTGCCTTAATTTCTAGGACAAAAGGTGGTTTTTTTCTATGGAGTTTCTTAGCAGATACTGCTTTTATACACTAGGACCTGTTGTTGTTTTATTTCCTAAGGCACCCCGGAGGTGCATAGGGCCTCCACAAGATCCTTCCACGCTTTCCTGTCTTGAGCAACCTTCTTGGCTTCACTCCAGGTCAGACCCACGGTCTCCACGCTTCTTTTCCATGTGTGTACAGGGCGACCACGAGCTCGTTTTCCACCTTGAGGCCTCCACTCAAAGGCGATACTAGCGAGGTTATTACTTCTTTGTGTAGGTTTCTTAATCTGTGAGGTTTAAGAGCGTGCAGGTGATTAACCCACAGCGCCCCGATCACGACGATGGGGCTGCCATCTTTGCGTCCGTGCCCGCAGAGCCAGACTTTTAGGGGGTACCCCAAGGCTTCTGGTAGCCTGCGTGGTTTCATACGGAGTGTCCTTCTCCGGCCTGTTGGTCCGCGGGAACTATTTTATTTCGTTCCTACCCTGCTACTAAAAAGTAGACGGGCGTGCCGCGTATCCGCCATCTGGGGACGCGTCTTCTAGGAGTGAGGCTCTCCCGAAGGAAAGATAACGAAGTCTAAGACAATGCCGAAATATGCATTTCTTTGATTTGTTCAAACTTTTTCATGGATAATTCTAATGTAATCCGTAATATTGCTTTAAGCCGCAATATGAAACAAACATTCGGGAAAGACACCGTTGTAAACTAATATATATGTTTGAGCGTGACCTTGCCATGGAACTCCAATACTGTGCTTTCTCTGAAGTGACAGGCGAAGGTAAAGACGCCTTAGAGTTATCATTGCCAAAGTTCTGTGTAAAATAAAATACGTTCGCAAAATTAAACCCACTTATTAATAAACAAATTATCTTCAAATCAGCGGTTAGATACGAAAATAAATGCATTTAGCGTGGCATCGCAGCTGAATTCCTCGTGTCGCGAGGTGCCACGCCGTGCCAAGAAGCTATCGTGGCAAATAAACCGTCTTGTACTACGGCCACGGCATATGGCGACATGTACTATAGCAATATATGTATTGTAAATAAAGTGCATTTTCCGAGTGATGCTTATTATATATTTAAACAGGATTTTCCAATAGTACGCGTTCGTTAATATTCCCAGCTATCTACATGCCAAGAAATGCATATTACAACATATGCGATACCTTGATGTCTTAAACACTTGTATTTGAATATGTTAGCCTGCAAGTAACTAGACCAATCAACATTTTAGTTCTGACTAAATCAAACGAATGCCTAACTAAGATGCTAGACGTACCAACTACCTGCTGGTAGTACCTTAAGTTGGAAAGTAAAATATACATTAGGTTTTACTCGATAAGTAATGCATTCTATCGCGCTCGCATTGACGTATTGGAGCGAGCGCGATAGCCTGCTTTACGTATAGTAAAACCTAACGTTACCCATATCGATACTTGCAGTCATGGTACGGCTACAGTTAACATCGACCGAGCATGTTTGTCAACAAAATACTCTGAATCTACCTCTGCTATCGAACTTGCTCTGCTAACAATCGAGTAAAACTATTCGACTGCTTTGCTTGTGTAGCCCTGCTGATCAAGCCATCTCCATGGCGAAGGGATATTAGTGCAATTCCCAAAAAGTCTGTACATTTGGATCACGTCTTCGATATTTATAAATATTGGTTGGCTGGTAGCATATATTTTTGAATTCCCAAAAAGTCTGTACATTTGGATCACGTCTTCGATATTTATAAATATTGGTTGGCTGGTAGCATATATTTTTGAAAACAAAAAAGGAAAGTTTCATACAAATAATTTTGGAACTACGAAATTCGTTCGCTACACAAAACGTAATTAGTCGAAATTCGTTGATCGCGTAGAGTAGGCGATAGAATGAGCATTCGCTCGGTTGGTCGAAATCCACATTTACTAAATAGTACCAAATAAAAGTCTATCGTAATCTCAACAAGATGCACTGACGCGAAGTTTCCGAAATTGATTATTCACTTGGATAATTCTTGGTGTTGTTCTTCGCATATTTTTTGCTAAGACTTAGGGCCAATTTTTAAAGCACTTGACGAGTTGATACTCGCCAGTGTGTAACTCAAACGCCCAAGATCGTGATCGTCAACTGTTTGGAACATAGAGTAATCTTTAAATTGAAACAGAATGTCCTTCTTGCACGAAAATTACCAGTATTTTTAGTCAATTTCGAGAACGTTCTGCAACTTTAGCTAGTGGGAGCAATTCCTCTGGTGTATATGCCACAGATTTCGATAATCAGGTATTTTGATAACCTGGTAAGCTTAACACTAGGTACAAGAGAATATGACCACTGTTTCAACTTGATTGATTTGTTCTGTATGCAGTATACCCTCCCATCGCTTTGCATTTTTGGGGTTGGGTTTTATGACGTCGAAATTATCGAACCCTTATTATTCATCCTATCCGTGCGTCAGTCACTGACTGCGATAGTTTGTTCGGAAATTGAAGGCACGTTAGATGTATAACCGTGTCTTGTTGTCAGACGACTTGACTTTCCGCACATGGTCTATTCCCCCAAACATTAACGATGTTTTTGTTTAGCTTAGAAAGGTTGTCCTTGCTAATAGATTTAGGAGTAGGCAAGTGATTCTCAATACTTTTACATGGTTTAAATAGGTACAAAATTATAGAATACATATTTTATTCAAAAAGTGGCATATATTTAACATAAAAAGGTTTTCGTTGAATTTCATTAAACAATTTTTAAATCATTGATCTCTCTATAAATTTAGTGCATTTTGATCCAATCAGACGATATTGATACAAATGCATTCGTAGATTGTCTTCTTGATATGTTATTAATGGTACGTTCTTCTGATGGAATTAGTGATTGGAATTTGTTTGTTAACCATCTAAGCAGTTTATTTGTAAACACTTTTTTCTACCTTGTGAACCACACCTTTACTGAAAAGATGCGTATAATGGCATATAAGCCTAAGCGTAAGCCTATGGCTGAGTTTACAACTACATACTAATATCGATAACAGATTTGTTTCGACCAGAAAGTACTTAAAACTACCTTGAATATAAAATAAAAACAGATTTATGTATGCAATGCTTGTCATTGCATTGCATAGTTTATTGAAACTTATTGGAGTTAATTCTACAATCCAGTTTTTTATTCGCCATGATAATACATGACATGACATATGTTTCACGATAGGTACTTTAAAACAAATTAAAACGTAGGTTTAGAAAATAAGAAATGATTTCCCTACTATAAAATCTATAAATTAATCTAATTCATAGCAATATAATGTCAACTTCCAAAACATCACATTACGATATAATTATTTGATTTACTCCAATCAAATATGTGTATCTTTGTGTTATACTTGTCTGTTATTAATATAGTATACAACGATTCATTTGTTATTTACATTGAGCATAAAATTGTTTGATACCTGCCCAAATATTGACTTTGATTGGGCATTTCTGTAATGTCTTCAACGTTTTAAAACTATAAATAAAACAGTACCGTATACGTTGTTTCATCAATTGAAGTCGGTAGGCTCAGCCAAACAAGTTTTGAGGTTACCTAAACATCGTATATAGCGTTCAGTTTTTTTCGACTCTCCGGCAAATTATTGATTTTGGAGTTACACCACTTTGTAAAAGTGGGACTGGAGTAAGGTTTTTGTGGGCCGTATACACACGGTAAGAACTTTATGAATTGTGTTACTAGTTACTATTGATTTCATTCTGGGTGTGTTTGAATACAAACTTTTACATAATAATTCTGAAGGATTTATCTTCAGGTCTCCAAAAAAATGACGCGCTATAAAGCTTATTTTTATCTCTATACATAATAGAACTTTAATGCGATATCGCCAAAATGCTAGCTATTACACGGCTACTACAGTATCATAACCTACAAGTTATCGATTCGTAAACATTCCCTCCAAAAAAATGCGCCGCATAAAAAAGGGGTTCGGAAAGAGACCTGCTCGGGATAAAAAACATTGAGTGAGTATACGAGGGATAGACCTCCGTACCTCCGTAGTGCGCTCAGCGGCCTCCCCACTCGTATGTTAAAACCTCCGGGTACAGGGGCGAGCTACCCCGCATTTCTGCTCTGACACAACAGAATTAACACTGAGAGCGAACTCTCCACTTACGATGTTCCGGTTGCCTTTCTTCCTCATACGAACATTGCACGCCGTTTATCCATTTAACTATTTTAAAACTACACTACACTGACACTAGAGTCCTCACGCTCACTGACATCGAAATTTTAGTTTTTTTTTATTGGAAGCGTTGTCGCGTGCAGCGTCCGCCGGCCGGCGGGAGGACAACGGAGCGGGCACGCAGGTGACGCCGCGGCGGCTTGCAGTTACTTTTTGACGGACGTTTTACATTATTTCACTGATTATTTGAGGAAAATAGTCGCGTTCGCCTCATAATCGCGTAGTGTGACGCATTGTACGGTCGTCGGTAGCAGGTACGCCCGGCCCGTCTCGCTCGATCGTACTGGGGTTCGGTCCGCGTCGGGCGCGGGGTGGGGGTAGCGGGGGACGGGGGCGCGCCCTAGCTGCTTTACCGACCGCGCTCGACCCTGCTTTATCCGCCGAGCAGACAGGTGGCGCGGCCATTTGCAAATATGCGTTTGTATCGATGCTACCTGCATTTTTGTTTGTTTTAATTTTTTTCTTTCTTCAATTATCATTCCTTGATAGTACCATGTAATTTTAGAATGCTAGTGTTTTACATTAAAAATTATTATTTTTGACAATATATCATAAAAATGATAATATCATGATCAACTTTTATTTCCAAACATGCATCGCCACAGTCGCCTCACCAACTCACCATCTCTCGGATCGTCTCACAATAAGACTGCTAGCGCCATCTCTGGCTACTTATTTGTACGACATGCTAGTAACAGTAAAATCAAATAGCAAAAATCATTATTTTTGAGTTACGAATTTTCACCATACAGCTGTTTCAAACTTCTGTTATTGGAATGCATATTACTTTTATTCCTAAAGAACTGAAGATACCTATTAACGGTAATTATAATATAGGTACAATCTTTTCTTAATAGTCTTCTAACGTTATAAAATAAAATAGAGAAATTATAGGCTAGCAATGAATGAAAAACGAATAGCGTACAAAGTATAAAACTATGTAAATAATGCAATTTGTAAAGCCATTCAAGCGTAAGTCAGCTGTACGCATAATATTACTAAAATATTAAGTAACTAAGAAGCTTAATTATAAAATTGGATACTTACAAGAATCAGCTATTATAACAAACATGGCAGGATAATAATTCGTATATCACTTAAAAAACATGAATTTTGTAAGATTTTTAAGAAAAATAAATCGTATTAGCATTACAATAAAAATATTTGTTAATAGGTACTTAATTACATCAAATTATGTACAAAAAGGTACAACATTTTAGCAATAGCTATCACTGTACTGGTTGTTTTTGAAGAATGAAAATGAAAAAACAGCATATATTTATACTTTTTTGCAGTTTTTATGGCTTTGATAAACTTTTAGGTTGCCAGAGATGAAATAAAAGATAAGATTCGGTCATGTCAAAATTCTTTTTCATAGCATTTTTTATGCATAATTATTAATATTTGTGTTTGTAAAATGTGTAATATAATTACACTTTTGTACACATTATTAAACGTTAGAGGAAAAATAGAAGCGTGCAAACAAATGATATCCAAACATCTATTGATTTTTGAACGTTAAAATTCTGTCACCCTCGTTCTGTCAAAACGTCGCACGTATTGACGTTCGCATTGACCATACAAACGCCGACAGATCAAACACCAAAGAATCATCGATAACTTAGGAAACCACGTCAATTAAGCGCATATGTGATTAGTTAAGGCATAATTAAGGGTAGAACGATGGTTCGTAATAGAAAAACGGTTCATATACAGCACCCACATCGGGGTAACGCGACAAGTAGCAGCTCGACTAGCAGCGATACCCCGACGGGAAGCCGTACGCTTAAAGTGCTCTCAGGGTGGAAAACTGTGATAGGATTCGTGTGTTTCTCAGTGGCTGTATACGTTGGGACTTTAGGGTACTTAGAGACCAGGGTGAACACCCCTTTTGATGATGAAAAGGTAAGTTGTATGCGGGTTCACATATTTCATGTTTTTGGACTGTCTTATCTATATACAGTGATGTGTCTGCCTTTACGATGTATATGCCGGTCGGCGATTATGGCTGCTTCGATATCAAAATGCTTTTATGTCAGAAATTAAATTTTATGCACATTCTAATTAGAATGAAGATGTTGTGAATCAAAAAGAGTGTTATTGGCTAGTATTTTTATTTGAAGTATTATAATGTGATTTATTTATTATTTAAATAATACTACACTTTCCTTAGTATTGGATCTACGAAGCTGTAATGTCATGAAAAAATATGATTACCTTCTCCTGCCCAGACAATAAAATTTGCCAGAGAATTTTGAATGAATGGTGTAAGAAATAGAATAGAATTTTTTTTGTGTGAGGAAAACATTTATTTGGCCTTTGGGCAGCAGGAGGATAACTGGACAGGAAAAACATTAATTAAAATTCTAAATTTAAACTTGGTTATCTAAACCCTCTATTGTCTAAGATGATATCTTATGGTTTTGTATATTTCATTA